>DWPQ01002229.1:0-10922 GCA_018251795.1 Perichares adela | reverse complement strand
CTTTAAAACCTTCCCTGGTCTTACACAAACAATTCAAAACCAAATCGGTCCAGCCATTCTCGAGTTTTAGGGAGACTAACAAACAGCAATTCATTTTTAAATATTATAATTATTATTATATTATTATTTTTATTGATAAGATTTGAGTGTTTAGTATTATAGACACACAAACAATCACAAAGTTTACTATTAGGTAGCTTGATGTGCTTTTGCAAAATCTTCAATTTTTATTTTTAACAAGATACTAATTAGAAGAAACAAAGTAATAGCCTGAGTTAGTTATATAGTGAGAATAATTTCATTTAATGTTACTCAGCAATCTTCATAATCACTAAGAAAAATATTACTAAGCCGTACATAAGGTGGTTCTAAAATAGTATTATGGTAAGAACTAGGCTTTTGACAACTAGATTAATCTGTCGTTCCTCTCTATTCCTTGTTTGGAGAAAATTATCATTGAATAGATGATATTGAAGCGAAAGTTGTAGGCCGTGGGTCAACAGTACGTTGTTTAAATCGGCCGGTGAGGACACCGCGCGGCCTTGCGTTGCGCACCCATATACGGCGCGAAGCGGCCACCGTTGATACCGGCGTGAGACTTCGCCGTAAAATTGTGTTATACTCAAAACTTGCTTATCCAAAATATTTATCAAAATTTTGCTTTAAGTACTTCTCAAAAATTTAACCATATTTTGTTATTCCACAAAATCTCCAGATCGAACAATCAATAAGTAGTAAAATCAAAGCTGATGATGTTGAAATTAAGTTTGTTTGGTTGTATTATATTAAAAGTAATATTATTATCCATTTACAGTTACACCCCCACACTGAGATAATACAGACATTATGCCAAGGCCAATGAATAGAATGTCACATAACAGTGTATCTATGACATATGATATTTAATTTTGACACTTGAAGGGTATAATAAATATTTATGCTATTTAATATTCTTCACTTTGAATTATTTCTAAAAAGAAAATCTCTTTAGTCTGCCCTGGGTTGTGAAGAGGTTAAATCCAGGATGTCAAGATGTCTTTTTTTATGTGATCCTTCTGAGAATGTGAAAAAGAATAAGAAACCTCATTGAATAAGCCCTATTGGAACTATGCCAATTGGCAATACAGTGATCTAGTTCTTTGCCATTTGTTATGATAATGAAATGTAAATTTCAAACCATATAAAGCATTAGGTAAATTAGCTCACCTAAATGCAATAAATGTGCTTAAGTCACAATGTGCATTAAGTGATGTCAATATAAATTATATGATAGTTGTTTCATTAGTAATATTATTATATAAAAGTGGAATAATTAAGTAATAACTGAAGTTGAAGACTTATGAAAAAACAACAATAAATAATCAAATGCAATGCTGTATTCACACAGGAAGCTGTCAATGCAAGTTGTATGCGCCACTGACAATAAAATTCAATAAATAGAGAAGGTCGCGCATGGACGACCGAGGGGATTAATAGATCAGCCGTTTTAAATATTGCATGTGCATTTATTGTGTTTTACAATATAACACAGGTGTTGTCAGGGGCCAATATAAATGTTCTTGTTACTTATTTTATGTATTTCTATATATATATAAACTCTTGTGTGTGTTATTTGTTATACAGTGTTATTTGGCATACTCCTTACGAAATGGCTTGACCGTTTTTTTTATGAAATTTTATATGAAAACTCAGTAAAAAAAAATCTTTCTACCACAACTCTCCAGTTTTACAATATTTGCATGGTTAGCTAGTTTTTAAATAAATATTGCATTTAGTATTGTTAGATATGTTTATGTTAGCTGACTTTAGTGCCCTTTCTGCAAAACAAGTGGAGTAAAAAAATTTTTCTCCTTAATAAGTGGGAGCCTTTCATTATACAAATCTTAGGGGCTTAGTCTGTTCTTGAGTCCCAAGCCTTGTTTTGTTGTGTTTGTTGTTTGTTTCTGATGGACATTTTGCTGTTGGCCCTAGCGGCCTTTACAGCTTCACGCGGACAGAGAGACGGATGAAACCTTTTCGAATAATAGGGGCTGCGAGCGTCCTAAGGGCACACCCTGTGGGGTTCGGACCTTGGCTTGGGACGTCGCCCTGAGGAGGATGTCGTGGTGAGTTGGCCGGTCACGCGCCTTGTGGCGGCCGTGGAGTATGAAAAGAAGAAGATCCTAACTCTCCATGTAAAGCAATTTTATTATCTTTACAATACGACATTTTCGATTCATTCTTGACCGGCAAGGGCCAGTGATGCCTTTATTGTCTTTTATGAGCTGCGGTGAGCACTTACCATTCGATGGCTTGTACTTCGTTTATCGGTTATGAACGTGAAGCCGTCTCGTATTTCAGCCGTCATAACTTTCAAAGAATGCGCCCATGACAGTCGCTGCGCCTAAAACTACTCTCACTACGTGCGTAATGTTGTTACTGGTGTAGTACTGTTAGTCGAGTCGCGCGATTGACTGTCCCCGCATCGCTATTGTATTTAATTGACACTTCATTGCTCGCTCTAGAGCTCGCCACAACTGCCATTGGAAAATTGACCTTAAATAAAGGATATTCAGATCTGTATTAGCTGATTTGAATATGTATACTTTACGCTGATATTTAGGTACATGCAGTAAGACTAGTGTACAATGATGTGCTTTGTATAAATAGTCTCCTCGAGACATAGATTAATGATGTCATTTTTAAAACAGGCAACTTATTCCTCAGATTTATAGTAATGTTATGTTGATGTATGTATGTGTGACGTCATTCGGTATGCTTTGAATTTTAATAGCAGAATTGTAGGTATCACGTGTTTGCAAAGACTAAAAAGAATTTAGTGCAACTTAAATAAATGTAAGATTATAATATTAACAGAATTTGCGCGTTGGTTTCACCTGTAGTGTTTATTGTCCATGGGCGATGATGGTTTGTCGGCTGTTGATAAAAAATAGAAGATGTTAATGAAAATTAATAGATATAATATGAAGGTCGAGTAGTATTTTTTTAGGTTAAATTATAAATTATTATTCAATGTTGTAACCTTCACAAAAACATTGAACAATTCCATACTACGAATTTCGTTATCGCAATGAAATTATTTAAGGTGGATGGATAACTACGTATTATAAACATCACGGAAAACGATACGAATATATGTAACGTTTCTAACGTTCGTTTTATCAAAGCTTTAAAATATTAAATTTAATATGATAAATAAAGGTTTAACTCCTTATTTTTAACAAGAGTTGTATAACAAAACCAATCCTAAGACCCTATCTAATGACGAGGGGTACATTTAATCAAATAAACTCTAAACAAGTTTCTAAGTATTTTATGACCAAATAACACATTAAAAAAAGTAATAACGCCACACCTAAATAACTTCCTACTCCTACACAACATGTATACCAATTTCCGAATTGGAAAAAGTGTCGGTGATGGGCCCTCGTCCGGCTAAGAGGGTGAAATTGCTATAAGGTATGGATAACTGATGGTTTACGGTCCTTCCGACAAGCTAATGCGTCTATTAGCCAAGCTATTCATTCTCGTCTATATTTTAGCCGCTATCTGCCACGCGCTTCCGTCTGCATTATACTTCGCTGGCCATCGATATAAACCATATTTATTGCTCGACGCGTTAAGGAGTCATTTTTAACCGTTATGTAATGCTTTTATACAACCTAAGTATTAGTATAGTGCAGAGGTTCCCAAACTTATTTTGTGTACTGCCCACTTTGAGAATAAATTATTTTTCAACGCCCCATTTTTTCACCCACTTAAAAACCAATTAACTTCAAATTAAATTGTGAGCTATATTAACTCTTAGGCGCCGGACACACAGTGAAGGCGTAAGACGAGGACGGGGCGCAGGCATATGTCTCTTACGCGTTTCATTCAAAATGTATAGAAGAGTCGTGACGCAGAACATGTAGAAAAAGTTCTATCCGCGTGAAGCTGTAAAGGCCAACAGCAAAATTTCCGTCAAAAAAAAATGTAGAAAAAGTCTGCGCGGTGTTTTTTCTGTATGTTTTGCGTCGCGACGCTAGATAGTAGACCCGTATCTACGAAAGTTAAGTACTTTTTAGGAATACTAATAACAATTGAAATTCGAAAGTATCTCTGTTGCCTTTTTATTTGTTTGTTTGTGTCTACTTTCATTTTGAAACGGAGCGACTGATTGACATGCTTTTTATTTTACATATTCAATAAAACAGGACAGATAACTAAACTACGCGGAGAAAATTATCGATCAGAGTTTGAGCAATCTCTTAACTAATAATAGTTTATGTTCACAAGTTGTAGTTGAGAGTCACGAGCTTATGCAGTCGGTGTCTAAGAGGCCTCCTAGCTAAATGAAATTACAAATCACCCACCGTTTTTCCTGCGTCTCTTACCGCCCCCCTTTAAGCCTGCAGCGCCCACAAAGGGGCGTTATCGCTAACTTTGGGAAAGGGTGCTATAGACCGATAACAATGTTTAACTCGGAAATAAAAAATAAATAGGTAAAACTAAGAATCGACATTCGACCATGATTCATAAAAAAAAGTTACAAAGTTATCTTGACACCTCTATTATCACATGAATAATAATAATAGCCATTGACATTTGCATAATAAATGTCAAACGAATACAAAAGAGTATACGTATATGAGTACGTGTGTGGGTGTGTCAAATGTAAGGTACCTAGTGTGTGTAACTTTATTTTGATTAATTTCAAATTCCAATGCATATTATTAAAAAAATATTACGCACACACATTCTTTCTCCATATAAACTTTAACTCTGCCAAATCATCTATCGGCCCAGGTTTCGTATGAAGGGATCTATTCGCTTTATTAAAGTAATAGTTTTCATCCCCTATTTACACTCCTTACAACCCTTTTTTCGAATTAGTTTCGGAGCTTATTCGATACAAATAAACAAACAAACAAACAAATCTCCCCTCTTTATAATATTACTATACATAACATGAATACATATTATTATAATAAATAAATATAAATAAATTTGAATACATATAATAAATAAATGTAAACAACAAGAAAACCAAAAGTGAAGAGTTAATTAAGGACATAACTGCACATAAAGGGTATGTACATCGATGTCAAAATCTAAACCTGAGCTTTGCAGGCCGCATGATGTCCAACGATTGGGATCATAGAGTTATTATACTAGGGTAGGCATACCATAAGCCTGCCTGTGAGTGAGAGTGTGCATCTAATGGAAAGAGAGGTAAGATGAGAGACCCGTACTTGTCTCCGTTTAGTAAGCTCAAAAAAGGGAGACAGACGAGGCGCTCCGTTTGTTTTTTTTTAGATGGACACATTTTAGGCTGGTTTGCCCACTCTAGTAAATTCTATCTATGAATGGGATACATGGTCGTTTTCACAGGTATTACACTGGAGCACCCATTCTCAAAGTGGGCGTTAACGCCCCCTTGTGGGCGCCGCAGGCCTTAAGGGGGGCGGTAAGAGACCCAGGAAAAATATGGGGGCGTTGCAGTGACTTGGAATCGGTGACGACTTAATGTTTAATCTCCTCTAATATAGCTCACAATTTAATTTGAAGTTCATTGTTTTTTAAGTAGGTGAAAAATGGGGGCGCTAAAAAAAAATATTCTCAAAGTGCACAAAATAAGTTTGAGAACCTCTGCACTAGAGAAACTACACAGATCATTTCTATTGATGTACTTTCGCTAAACTGGGTACTAAAAAAAATATTTAATTTGTAATAGGAAATTATACTTTATGATATAGTTGTTACTTTAAACATACGTCATGTAGTCAATTTAAAATCTCAAAATTCTGATTTAAATATTTTTGTAATGCAGTAAGCAGGCTAACGAGCAAACCGTTCACATGATAGTTAACGATAATTGCACCCCATTCCACAGATTATAAGTACCGACAAGCTAAAAAGTGTTGTGATAAATGTAGGTAATACAGACCAAAGCTACGAATCCCTAACTAGTAAATAATGTATACAGTCTAAATCAATGACAGATAAAAAGTATAAACATGCACTATAAACTTTTAAAATATCTAAATAAAATTAATAAAACAATTATTAATTATTTTACTTACATGTCGTAGAAGCTCTTGAGGAACCAGCCACTTGTCCGTCATCTTCCTTTTTAATGTCTGGCTTTCCAGCATCAGACATTATCTATTTTATTTTCTTATTTCCAGGAATTATCTTCGTATATAACTTCAAAGTATTCCATGTTGGAGTTGTAGATCACACTGTAATTAACAGATATACGAATAAATAAAAGCAAGTTTATCTTGGTTTTATCATATTCATATAATAAAGATACGCTGAGGACAACACCAAAGGTTGACAAGGTAAGCCGTCACTCGTCAAACACAAAAAAAAAAACACACCAAGAACGATACTTATCACAGATAAATAATATAATGAAAAAATATAAAATTTAATTCAGTATCAGCTGTCGTATTACCTAACCAGTTGATCAGGCGTGTATGTGTGCGCTGCGAGTGATTGAAACCCCGAGCTCGTGCGATAGTTGTGTTGAGTAGGTTGGCAAATTACTGCGTCACGTCATAATCTTGGTACTGACATAGGTAAATAAGTATAAGCCGCGGTGAACAATGTTACATAAAACGTAACGTGCTCAGTGAAAAATTAATCATGGATGACACAATCAAAATTTTAAAGTGACTAAAAAACTTTGTTTTCGTATGTGTGTGAGTCTGTTTGTAATATTAAAATAACCACCTTTAACATACATACGCTTTTTACGTATATTATTATGTTTGTATACACGGTACACAATATTAAAACAACGCTTTTTGAAATTTTTGTCTTTCTGTCTGTCCGTCTCTGGAACGGCTAGACCGATTTTAATGGGACTTTCACTGGAAGATAGCTGATGTAATAAGCAGTAACTTTGGCTACTTTTTATCTCAGAAATTCCGCGGGATTCGGATTTATGGGGGAAAAACTTTGCGACGCATTGATTTCCACGCGGGCAAGGCTGCGGGCATAACTACTCATATACAAAATCCTACTTTTTTCTAATAATCTGTAGACAAACGGTCGCATAGAGCATTAGTCATAGGGTTTGATACAAAACCTCAAATATTGAAACTGCGGAATTGTGATCAAAATTGACAAGGAAAACCCTATAGGAATACCCAATTCCAAGCAATGAGGATGTTTTTCTTCATTAAGAAGTTAAGGAAATATGTTGTGGTTGAAGTAATATTACTGTTGATTATTAATTAATGTGCTTATTATTCGAAGTTTTCGTATTGTAAGACGGTTCCTTTTGTATGTCTTATGCGCTTGTAGGGCTGTGATGCCATACCTAGCTCAAACATTTTTCCAACGCGGAGAGATAATAGAGAAAGCATATCAAAACACCACAGAATAGTTAAAATAGTTGTACCTAATGATAAAAAACGAGGTCTTTAAATCTATATTTATTTTTATTTTTATTTCGACATCATAATTATATCAGTTTCCACGCTTCGTGCTCTAGTTGTACTGAAATAACGAAAATAAGTACCAACATAATATACGAAATACTAAGCAGTCATAGCGTAGTGTTTTGAACGGTAATTTCACGGGGAGCCCGGGTTCAAAGTGCATTTTTGTAATTATTTACCACTTGCCTCTGTAAAGATATCGTAAGGAGATCTACATACTTGACAGTTTAATTTTTCCAAAAGTATGTGAAATTTGCCAATACGCACTTGACCAGCGCTGTAGCATGGTGAACTAGGTGAAATCCATCACATCTTGAGAGGAGACCCCGAGTCCTGAAGTGGTACAATTATTGGTTATAATGATGTTTATTTATGAGTAAGACTAATATTTTGTTCTGAGTCAATATATTTAAAATATTGTGGATCAAACGTTTTGCAGTGAGTTTAAATAAGCAACCAACCCGCTCATGTCACCTACCCTTACAGTACTTATTCCAATATTAAACCATATCCAAACTATTTATTTTTTACAATATTAATTTCCTACATTGTACAACATTATTGTACACGTAATATAAACTTTGGTACGTCTGCTGTCATTAAAAGCTAATAAAATTTAATGAATACAAAGATTAGATAACACAGGCCAATGATAAAATAATTACTATGTATGTATAACAATTTAAAATGACGATATCAATGAATTATTACGTTCGACTGCTATTAACAATTATTTGAGTGTAGTCTGGGCAATTCATTGATGGAATATTTATCTTATAAGATAAATCTCATTATATAATCTAAAAGTCGAGTTTTTCTTTGCCAATAACCGGCAACGCTTTGCCGTCTAAGTACGAATAACGGAAACGCTTATAATATTATTGAGTCTCCGAAATTGCAACCCAAACACGTAAATATCATTTTACGGTTAATTCTAAGAGGGTAGTAATCCGTATAACTACCCACGTAATGAATGAAATGATAGCCTATCGGTTTGAACGTAGATCTACCGTATGGTGGCGCCTGTATTCAAATTATTATTATTCAGGTTACGCGGGTATTAGAAATTCGGTCTGCCAATCCGCACTTGGGCTGCCTGACTATGCCTCTCACATTATGCACTTTTAACTTATACGTCTATCATTTGCCTGATGGCTAATGGTAGAGAATGCTTTAAGCGCAAGCTCGCCAGTTGTGCCCTAATAAGTTTTTATTATACATTTACTAATAGCTTTATACTACACCGCGAACGCAATAATTGTAATATTATAAATACAAGAAATCCATTTACTTTGCTTTTGTGTTTGATAAGAATAAAAGGAAATCTTCATACGCACGTACGAAGTTGCGGACATCAACTAATTCTAAAATCAAGATCACGATTCTTTCTATGAAATATCATAACAGTTGCCTTTATTCGAGCACGAAAATAATTTGTATTGCATTAAAACCCAGGTAACATTAAGAGCAGATGGTAATTTGACGTTTGCTGCATTATTAGAGGTTGGTAAAAAACCATCGAAGGTAAATTTGGCGCGGGCGAAGGCAGGTGCGTACGCAGCTTGCTCGTGCGCGGGTGCCAGTTGCCAGCTGCTGTCCCACGTGCTGTGCAGCTGCCGCCCTCATCCCTAAAGGTTGAGCCAGATAACTAGCGACAATAACCTTGCCAAACAAAGAACCTCCAAATTCAATACAACGAAGGTAAAATGTATGTAGAGAAGAATGATGAAATAACGAAAACTAGTCATTGCTTAATTTTGAAAGACCATAACTATACAATAAAATCACTGAAAATACGCACGAAACTTTAGATAACTCTTCCTTTTAGTAATTAGTAGTTATGAACAGTCTAGTAACTATAAAGCTACTTACCAGACTCCTTGACGCGAGGAAAGGTAAACCAGCGAGCTTGGTTTTATTTCATGAGAGTACTCTGATGCAATCGCGTTTAGTTCCAGTTCTATCTGAAATTGTACCGATAACTGCTAAGACTAATACATTTCAAACATATTATTTACAGTACCACATTTTTAACACGATTTTATTAACTTCATTTGTAACTATGTTAGAGAATCTTACAACTCAAACGTCCCGCTATTTCCAATGATTTGCCTAAAAATTTAACGTCAAAATCTGATGATAACACAGTACTTACTTGTGGTTTGTTTATGAAATGCAACAAAATTAGTACATGGGATTGTCACAGGGTATATCTAGATTTTTTATACAAATTCTATAAAATATTTATTGTTCGACTGACAAGAAAACATATGCTTGCTTACTTTGCTATGCGGTTTGATTCTGTTTCAACAATTACAATTCGTCTAGGTTATAAATTGCGCTTGGCAAATGACACATATCGTAGTGATTATGAGTCAGGGTCGACATTCCCTGGGCACTGAAGTATACGAATGTTGCGGAAAACTGAACAATTTGGCACTTGACCGGCACGTAGCCGCGTAGGTATGACCGTATGACCACATCCTTATACCACAGATTAGTATTTACTTATATATAGGGCTACTAACGATTTCTATACATTGAGTTATTATACTTGAGACTTTTTGAGCTATTATACTGTGTATAGAAATCCTAGCTCCCATAAAGACTATCCATAAAGGCTCCCTATAGGCTGGCCACATAATGTGTCCATTGAAACAATATAAATAGCAAATGAGGCACTCTATCTCTCTTTTTTGCGATGATAAGACAAAGACAAGTACGGATATCTCATCTTCCCTCTCTTTATATTTATTGGAAACTCGCACTCACCAGCAGGCTTGTGGCTACCCTACTCTATGTTTAATAAATTTAAGCTTCTACATCCTTCTGGAGAAACATCAGTCAGCTGCGACTACTTAAAAAAAAAAAAAGTTTACGTTCATACTGTTAATGTCAACGTATAATGTCTGTGGTTGACCAGAGAGTCAAGTGTCAGTGTCAACCTGTTCAAATTTTCTTACCGTTATGCATCTATAGTGACTATGATGCATTGCATAAGAATGCCATCAGTCAAAGTATCAGTTGTAAACAGAAACCTCAAGTACCCATTTGTGTTAAAATGTACGTGATTATTGTATTGATGATGTCTAAGTAATCCGTTAGTCAAAAACGGTATTCCATCTGCACTTTTCGTAGATATTTTAATAAAAATGGTGCTGTTTTTTTCTTTAAAGATGTCCTGATGAGTTTCTTTCGTCGTCTTTCTCATCTATAGTTAATCACCGTTCTGAGCCCCTAGACAAAAATCTTAGCGGTAACCGTTCACGCTCACGCCATTTTAAAAATGTATGGTAATTTTCGTACATTTTCGTGACAACAGTTTTCATAATTGATTAAGTGTAAAATTAATGAATCAATTGAAAAGTACTTTATCTATTTGACTGATTGTGATAATTAATATTTAAATACGCAGATAATTTTGAAAAGGTATAGGATTAGGAAAAGGTAAAGGTATAGGTATAGGATTGAAATAAAATCGTAGGAATC
>DWPQ01002228.1:0-10923 GCA_018251795.1 Perichares adela | reverse complement strand
AGTATGTATGAAGGGACTAAAACAAGAGGTACCACGGCTGCGGCGCATCTATTTTTAAGGTGCACAGAAAATATAAATTAGCAGCTAAACAAAAATGTTACGTATCTGATTATTTTGATGGTACTAAAAACTTTATCGATGCTGCTCATGTTGTTCAAATAAATATATCACGATGTTCTGGTAAATAAAATATTAAGTTGTAAAAAGTTCTGTGTGTTCTTAAAAATATTCATTCTTAGCTGACATCTTGAATGTAATAAATTACGGCCGCAGGGGTCGAAGGGGATTGAAAGCTAGATTCGATAGTTGAAATGAAATTTATAAGAAAAAATATTTTTTACTCGTGATTTTCCATTTTGACATTATTCCAATTTATTTCTAACAGATAATATTGATAACACTGCTGTTTAATGTTTTATGTGTAAATTAAAAACGTTAAAGCTAACCTTCCTAAAGTTGGGGTCATACGTCCTTTCATAATCATACTCAAAATGAACCTTCAGACGGTCTAATTTAACGAACAGGTAGTTGTAAGCTGCAGGTCAAGCGCGATGTAATTCAATTTGGAGGAACCATATCGTTCATAGTCGGCTCCAGCGCTCGGGCGGGGCACAATTTAGACGGACTAAGCGTCCTCAGCCTTCGAGCCAAATTAAATGACGTTGCAGTTCCAAAGAAAATGCAATCACCGCCCGGTATATTCCCTGATGCAAATCTCAATTTCCGAGTGACTGTGCCCCGCTATTCCTTACGCTAATAAAACGTGCACCAAACGGAGATGCTGTTTCGCCCGCTGATGAACGCCAAATGACGTTATGACAGCGCACGCCGCCATTTAACGCCTATTTGCTTCCAATTTCAAATCTTCCGCGCTCCCCACGGTTCCGGCCAGCGCGAATGGGGCATAGATAATGGGTTTTGTTTTTAGTGCAAATGATACTAGGTTCAACGATTTCGTATATGTACTTGTTTATAGATCGTTGTTATGTGTCATTGCAGTTTTAATTAAAATTTTGTTCAGCCGTCATGAAAGTTTTCCACGTAAGCCCTTTGCATAGGACGTTCAGCCGAATGAAATTTGGAATGACTGCGAGCTCCTGAATGGGAACAAACAGGAATAAAAACTGTTAGCTGTGGCCGGAAAAAGAAAATGAAAGAAATCAATATCAACGAAACGGACGGCAAGGGGCTCCCATCGAAATGAACTGAGACACTGAATGTTAAAAAAATGTCATTCCCCTTCTGTTTTCAATCGAATGCTATCAATCCTGTTGATGAGTGTTTGTATATAAGGCAGTGATTGGTGGTTTGAACTTCGGGCTCTCCAATCGCGAATTTTGCAAACATCTGAAATTTTTCAAATTTAATTATCACTTCCCTCGGTGAAGTAAAACATAGTGATTACACCTGCATACCTGAGAGATTTTCATAATGGCCTCAAAGGTGTGTGAACTGTACTAATCTTGAATTAGCCAGCGTGATAAAATATGGTGTTATGGGTTGTGTTGAAATAAGTATGTATTCACGTTTCAGTCAGGTTTAGGCAGTTCTGTAACTAATAGGCTTATCGCAAGACGTTCAAAAGTGCCTCCATTCAACTGCTACTACTTCATATAATCCTAGTATCTAAAGTTGCTCATGATATTTGTATTACCGACAAATATTTTTATATTTTCTTACAACTTCTAGAGCACTATACATTTACCTATTATGATTGTCCATGAATTTATTATCTTGTTGTTGATATTTTAACGAAACACACGGTACTGAAAAATAATAGTTAAAACGGTTTAACATCGCTTAATCAGGATGTAAAAATAACCGGGACACAATATTATGTGTAGTGTAGAGTTATCTGTTTAGTAAGTGCCCACGACAATCGACCAATTAAGTTTAATCGACTTATTAATAATATCGGCTTTTAGTATTGTAGGTAGGTACTAATAGAGATGGCAGGTGCTTAGAGAAAAGTGCATCAATGTCTACGTCTTAGTAAGTATATTTTAAAAGTGGCGAGATAAGTTTGAAATGTTTAGACTGTATATTTTTTAAAACGTAGGAAATATGAATCTAATTTGTTGGATAACGATTTTAAACGGTTTTATTTAGCTTACCCTGTCTATTTATATATTTTTTGGGTCTAGTAACTGAAGTTTGACCTCCTTCCTGTTGACCTATTGATCTCAAAGGTACAATTTCGACAGTACAATTTAGCTTACGGTCGGTAGGACTACTTTTAATGGAGAACTGCTTATTGTAATAGGTATCCAGTACCATACTTGGGAATGTTATCAGTTTTTCTCTGGTTGAAACAATGTGTAGTGAAGTCGGCGGGGCGACGGGGCGGCGGGGCGGCCGGGGCAGCGGGGCAGGCGCGGCTATGCGAATATCCGTTGTGCCATTCTCGGGCGCGGGCGACGGAAACCCGAGGATATTCAGTTTTCAGCCTTGACGCTTTTCGATATTTTACTGTTATTTACTGCTTTTATTTATGTTGGCTATTCTTCGCGAATGTTTGCCTATTTTTTGAGATGTCGGGTTTGGTTTATTTATTTTCTTTGTGCTCTTGGACAAACGTTTGTACGCAATGTAGATTCAAACACATGTGTTTAGGAATGCTTTAATGTGTTTAATGACAATATTTATTTGCGGAATCGTGACTGCTTGCCATATCGTATACGGTAATTATAATTTTGAGTTTTTAACTTTAAATATGTTTTGCATATCTGATAGTCAGTCAGCGCGTTATCAATACGAATGAACTTGCTGATTTAAGTAGTAATGTCATCAATATAAAGTTATTGTTATTAGGTATATCTAATACTAAAAGGAATTGTGATATCAGTTCACTGAGTATCCTTTTAGTTATAAAGAACTAATACAAATGAGTAGAAAAATCTTATACTATCATAAACTAAATCAACGATGAGGAAATTCTCAATTACTACTCTAATACGACCCCGTAGCCTAGTTGGTAGTGACCCTGCGAAGCGAGGGGTCCCAGGTTCGGTTCACGTGTTATCTATGTGTTATTTGTATTGTCCATACTACCCACGACACAGGGAATCCTAGTGCGGGGTATGATGTGTTAGCGTTTTTTAAAAAAGCAAAATAAAAATCTTTTTAAAGCTGCCATTATGCCGCTTTGGCTGACATGCCAAGTAAAGTGTTGATATTTTGGTATAGCCACAAACTTTAAATAACTGATTATACGAATTACCTCAAAAGCGTCGATAAACGAATATCCGCTCTGCCTTATAGCTATGCTGTAGGTGGATGCTTCAGGATACTGTGTTCAGTCGGTATGCGCCACACTCAAAGATATTTATTTCCTACTTCTAACCAGCTTTTGGTTTCGGGAAAGAAACTGCTTAAGTTTACTAATGGTGGCTAATTCGTGGCATTCGAATCCGTAATGGTGTACTATTCCGTGTATATTTATTTATACTATCAGCGGTTACAGTATGGTGACCAAGCACAATGTTATTATGTACAAGATTGAGAAATAAATGTTTAAAGTTAACAAACAATATAGATGTCAGTCGTGTAAATCTTTAAAAGTAACTAGTAACTTTAAAAGGCCCCGACGAGAGGCTTATAATGACCAGTTAGTTTTCTGATGGTGATAATGACGATATTCGTCAAGCATCAAAGACGCGTTGCTTTCTCGTCACCAGCTTTAAAACAATGTTCAGGATATAATCCATCAGTCTTTGCGTCAAACAATATCCATATATTTTCAGTAACCACCTAGACTGGTGGGCAGAGATTAATATAAGATATTAACTTTGCCCTGTTCTTTGTTCTTTCATTATTTTTTCTAACAAAACGATACCTATCGGTAAGACATTAAGTCTGCCCTTTTCTTTGCTCTTAGTTCGTTCATATAAGAGGTATCAATCAATAAATAAACAATAACGTTTTACAAATCTCATTTGAAATATAAGAAGGTAACATATTACTTTGTAAACACATAGGTACAATATTTGTAAAGCTCGTAAAGCCAAGCGTTCCCTTGGTGCTTTTGTGTTCACCCTTTCGCGAGCAGCGCGCCGTGCCGGTCACTTTGTGTTCAGCTTAGATGTACCACCGATCTACGGTGCTACTGCTGGAAGTAATAAATAGAAACCATTCACTCTCTTATATATTTATATTCAGAACTTTTGACGCTAAGGATAACTATAACATAACTAACTAGCATCAACGTTTAGGGTGAAATCTTTAACGCGCGCTTAGATTTATCATAAACTCTGCTTTGGATTGCAGTATGGATAACTATGGTGCGAAATGTATTCAGGGACCTCAATAAATAAAACTCGATATATCCTTACAATGCTTGTAATCGAATGTTCACATTTTTAATCGCACCACCTTTGTATCAAAGTTACCTTCAAGAAAAATAATTCCCCTCAAGAAAACCAATCATTAAGTTGACTATACTAATTAATTATGATTTATAGTATTTTAAAATATAATGACGTTTAACATTCTACTTTTGTGTTTTAGCGTAACACTTTCATAAGGCACCAAAATTGTACACGCAAGATTTATTCAGCTTAAAGTTGAACTGAGTAAAGTAATGTTTATAAATACGAAATCCGTCTTAACTTGTAACTTAAGTTTAAGACAAAGTACGCTCTAATAATCTTGGCCTTGAAGTGGTCGTTGTTTTTCAATAGTAGTCGTTAAGCCCTATCGGAAACTTTTGTAGTGTACTAGGTTTTATTTAATCACAGATGAGTTCGCATGTGCCAAATGGATACCGAGATACTTTTAGTGGTTAGGAATCCCACATAACCTGGAAAACATCGTGAGGATACCAGTATATCTAAGAGTTGTACATCATATTTTCCAACGTGTGATGTCTGCTAATCTGCACTTGGCTAGCGTGGTGGATAGAGGAATTCTGAGACCAGCAATGGGACAATTATGAGCTGTGATCATTTGGAATGAATGAACCGATAGGAAATCGAAATCATGCTGTATTTTCAAAATTTCTGATCAGTATAAATAGGAGCGCACTTCTATATTTCTCTACATCCGTGTTCCTAAAGTTACTGGCTACATAAGAGTGTATGAACGAGACTTTTATTCGCTTATCCGATTAGGTTTTCGTATATGCTTATAAGCTCTTTGTGGGGCGTTTTTGTCGCAGTTAAAACGATTAATCGCAGCGATTGTGCGCGGCCGCGCGGAACCGCTCCTTCAAAGAGAATGCCGCAATCGCTTTTTATCGTCTTTGTATTCGTATTGGTCATTTGTTTATTGAATTAGTGGCTATAATGATCAGTTATCAGTAGTTATAATGATCAGTTCAACAGCTTTAATTTCGCAAGTGATCACATCGCCTGTAGCAACGGCGATGATTGCTGCCTTGCTTTGGAAGTCATGTAAAGTTTTCTTCGACCCATTTTAATATAAAAACAAGTCATTTTTAGACCTCCAATATCCTTAGAAGTAAATGTTACACCGAACCGTATTAGATAAGCTTTTGCCTAAGACCTTCTAAGGTTCTCCTATTAATGAAAGGAATGAATAACTTAATATTAGATATATTTACAACCTGTACCGTAGTATCTTGAAGGGTACCTGGGTACGGGAAAGCTAATTAGAACATTAACAAAAACTACACAGTAGACGAATCAACGTACAGAGGGTTCAGAACTAAGCCGGTAACTCAATCACACGCCCACAACTCGTAATAAAGGAGCCTCTATCGAATTACCGCGTTTTGCGCCCCGCCATTATGCGAAGAATCGTCACAAACGAAGCATTGTTGGAGACACTAGCTCCCATTGTCTGCTGTTATCGCCCCACGTCGGTTTTTGCTGCTACTCTTCCGTTTTGCAATGATTTATTTAGCAGACGCGCACTTAGGCAAAAAATATACGCAATGGAAGGGTTTTGTGAGAGTTGTTTGCTTGAGTTTGCAAAAATGCACCGAAGTAGTAAGCAAATTAGATAGTCCAAAATTGTTGTAGCAGTTGTCTAAACTAACAAAGAATAAAAACGAGATTAAATATTGTTTGATTGTATAATACATTCCCTTTTATAAGCGAAAAATGTTTATCTATCTAATAACTGAATAATATTACTCTAAATACTACACGACTATACGGACTATTACTGGCGGATACAATTGCTTTTGGTATTTTCTGCCAGTCAATTCAACTATAGTGATGTATGAATGTGCCCCTGGAGTAAAACTCTCATATTGATTCTTCGCTTATATAGCAGTTGTGGATCCTATCGAACCGTGTTAAGGAAATCTACTTTTAACGTTTGTTTATGTCAATAGCTAAGAAACGGTCTGAACGACAACCCGATGGTAAACGGGCACCACCTTCCATGGAATGAAATATCCTGTAAATGATACCCTCACAGAGACACGATTACTATAGGCACTATACTTATATCTAAATCAGTTCACTATTACTATATTTATTTACGTTCGTCAGTGACAATGAGTGTCGATGTCGACCTCGCGCCCTTACAAAACCTTATCGTGATATTTGTTCAGTTTTTATTTTACGATACACCTATATCAAACAAATCTGCTGCTACATTGTTGTCTAATGTTCTTGATGCTAAGAAATAGGGTCGAAGTTTGCCTAAATTTTATTCAGCGAGGAGGGAATGTAACATGGTTCTGTATAAGCAGAGTCGGAGCGGAAATAAGCTTCTTTGTGACACTATCGTATCGGATCGTCAACCGCTTCCTTTCCAAAGATTATTGTAGACGTAAGAGCAAATAAAAGTTATCTAGACGCCGTGGATTCATGGGACTATAGTTTTGTATGATGAATATTACGTTGTTGTTGTTTAATATTCATGGTTTACAGCACTTTTTATTTTTCTTTCGGAGAATTTAATTGTGTCTTGTCAATAAAATGATATATAAACATGTTCGAAAGTATCTTTACAGGAACCGATTCAGAAGACTACATAACTGCTATTGGATGTTAGGGGCTCCATCCATCCTTATATCCAAGCTAATCTCACCAGCACGTGGTTCACCCTGTTGGTTAACGGACAAGTCTATGGCGCCACGTCCTAACTTGGATTATCGATCTGCTACTAGATTCAACCATCAAATATTTCAGTATAATTGGATTGTAGTGTTAGAGCCAGACGTCCATAGACCGGTTTTTGTTTCTGATAAACACTTTGCTGTTGACTCTAGCGGATTTTACAGCTTTATGCGTTGGACCGGTGAATCAGGTAGTTCGTAGGTGTTTCTCGACTATTAAAATAAAATAAAAAACAATAATAATTGGCTACACACAAGCCACAAGTTTTTCTTCATAACAGGAAACATAGAGTGTACTGCCCTATTCCAGAACAGATTGGCAAGAGAGGTTCTTTACTATCCGAACTGTTAGAAGCTCTTATGCCGTTTGAAGTCTTCGTGGCTTAACTATTACGATCTACTGATAACAACTGCTACTGATGGCTCAACAGACTTTACATATTTCGACAATAATGATCTATTTGAACATGTATCTATTTAACGCACTTGATTTTTGTTGGTCGAGCGATCACTTAAGTTTGATACAAGACAAATCATCAATCTATCAGCGTTTTAGCATTCCAATGAATGTTTAATACGTAGGAAACATTTAATTGTTATTCCAGCCGTTATAAATCGACTGTCGACTGTTTTCTGCCACTTATAACGGGTATATGTACAATGGTCACCGTTTATTCAGTAAACAGCCGAGTGACAATCAGTCGGACGCCTTTCATTCGGATGCCGGCGTCATAGCGCCTCCGGGGCGTCACAAACAAATAACTCGACAAAGTGAGTTCAGAAATCACCGTGATTGAAGCCTAGGGCGTGTTACGTGACGTGATGGGAACTGCTTGGTTATTGGACCGCTCCACTTGCTAACGGACTGGTTTGGTTGATAATTGACATTTATAAATTAATTGTCTTGTTGAGAAGGAAGCCTACAGTTGGAGTGTCACGTTTTGTTTTACCAAAGACAATTAATTTTATAATATGCACTTTACTTTGAAATACGAATGAAGTCGTGTCAATAACTGTCTTTACAAATTTAAATGTTTTATAGTAAAGTATGACTTGTTTTATTATATTTATTTACACTTTGCTGTCATAATGGGTGGTACATACCAGTAATTAATTTACCATTACAACATACCAGACATACATTTAAACATAACAGACTTTGGAGGCTTAAAACATAAATACATTTATGAGTCATCGAAAATCTTTTATTTTAAGTCGTTGATGCAGGTAACTTAAGCGTCCATAGTGGACGACCTGTGTATCAGGTTTACAGACAATATAAAAGTACATATTTATTATCGGTACCAGTCTAAATAAATCTCCATATCTGATAGCAACCGGTAGCAAACTCCGTAATAGCGCGCGTATCGCATGCGGGTCACGCGCGGCTGTCGCGCGGCACAAAGGCGTCAAATTTGCACGTCGCGTCCACCGCTCGGCGTTCACGAAAAATTGCCATTATGCGCCCCGGGCGGCGCGGCGACACTCGCGCCATTGTCGACGGGTTTTGTATATGAGGAGTGACGCTTTGATAGGCTGTTTAAAGAAGGAGGTTGAATACATTCATAGTTTTAACTTTTTTACATTTCGAAGAAATTTTATTTTTTTAATGCGGATGAAGCAATCATCAAGTCACCCTGTTAGATCATTAGCTTATACGAAATATTAAAGGAGTAATTTAACAGCAACATCAAACGACAGCAATAATTATCTTTATTGTACACAGTTACAACAGATAAAGGGAAACTAGAATACAATTGACGGTCGTATCACAATAAAAAGCTATCTTTTCCAGGCAACCATAGCTTGGAAGTAAATAAATGATAAGAAAGAAACGGGGTAGTAGTGTACATAACAAAATAAAAACATAAGATAAACAATTTCAATTTCGTTGCACTTTGATTAAATTGGTATAAAAAATCTGCCTCACTCTGTTGGGATTCGTTTACTCTAAAAACACGGTAAGCTGATCAGTGAAATAGCGTTATGTTGGTGAAGTGACCAACCTATGTATTTCGTAGAGATATGTAAACATTAAACATAATAATATGTAACATTGTAGTAATTCGTTTGTGAAGAGATACGTATGCTATAAATATGCCAAGTGTTATTGAAAATGTAATTGTTATGCCGAGTGATTAATGATTGCATTATGGTAATATTTAAGGTGAATAATGACCAATCTATTCAATAATCCTTGCCATTATTTTGGAATTAAAGCACGATAGTTATACTTAGTTTAAATAATTATGTTTATAAATTGTTTTCAATTTAAAATAGTTGGTAGAGTCATGATAATAATAAGATGCACTGTTAGATTAGTTGATCAAAATAACAAATTTTGTATGTCATTGTTATTTGCAACAATAATTGTCTTTATTGTACACAGTCAAAGGTTAACATTGCATTAACTGGAACTGAGATATAATTGCGCCTTATAACTATTATTATTTATATAGTGTAAAAGTGTTTTCAGGGAGCTCAATTATAACTCAATGCTACTACTTCAATATTTGTCTACTATCCAACAATCTTATGTTCAAAAGAAGGATTAATTTGTGACATCGCTGTTATTTTTGTTGCTATAATAACCAATTCTATATTGATGGGTTCACTATAGTACTTAAGAGTGTAATTAGTCAATCTTAATTGACAATATTAAAAACGGAAGGCTTTTTAATAAAATTTTATAGTTAAAGAAATTGTTAAAAATAGACAATTGTGTTTATTTAATGTTTTTTTTTTCATTATACTTTGATAATGCAATGGCAATTTATTTTGAAGATGCTATAGTAGGTATATAAATTTGTCTAACATATTTTAACATACAGTCATGTACAGCGGAGTAACCTGACAATATTCGGGTAAACGCACCAAATTGCGGCCATCCAACTCAAATTACGGTCATTGTGAACGTATCTCTTATGCTACACTGCCTGGATTACCATGATACGATTCACTGTACAATATTTAAAACATAACTTTTTACGGCATTTAAGGGAAATCGATTTTACTTTCCTGAAAATAGAAACTTTAATGCACTGACATTAAAGTATTTCATCGGTGTAGCGTGCGTGGATGTCAGAAAAATGTATGTGTCTATACTGGTATAACCTGCTATGGATTTCTTCCGAATTGGTTGGTCGGGGCAGGTAAAGAGACTTTTGGGTCTTGTTTTAGATTATCATTGAGGATACTTATGCCATCTGCGACTTAAGGAATCTTACCGTAGTCATCTTATCAATGTAAAGTCTTTATTATTTCCCAGTAACCTTGTACTTCAGTATCGTACAAATTCCTTTCATATACAAATAGCAGCAACTTAGGTAGAATCAAAGATATTGTTTATAGATACAAAAACCTTTATTAAAAATTTCAAATATGTTTATGTATTGACACGGACTCCTTAGAGTAATTATTTTTATACATTTCTAATTGATTTCTAATTAATAAATTTAACCTTGAATTAACCAATAAGTCCAATTAGCATGTATGTCGAGAGTGGAAAGAGCCGAGTTAAGGGCAATAAGAAGACATTTTCTACTTTTCTCTAATTATCTTTTTCTTTCTTGTTTTTGGACATTTTGATATTCTTTAAATAATTATAGTAGTAGTGTACTAGATCAAAGTTACAGTTCTAACAGCTCAGTTTCATTTGAAAATCAAATGACGGCTATTGTGAATCCGTGTCTTGTGAACCTATCATCAAAATTTGCATGAAACAGTTTCGCTGACAGTTATCCAGTGGAGATGTAAATTTTAAGATAGAAATTGTGTAGGCACTTCAAATCGATTTACGCCTCTAAAATATAAATCTTTTTTTATTTGAATAGCCGACAAATGAGAAGATGGGCCCCCGGATGATAAGCAGTCACCGCCTCCCATGGACCACG
>DWPQ01002227.1:0-10926 GCA_018251795.1 Perichares adela | reverse complement strand
TCGACCTAATTTAAAAGGTAGAACGTACTTTTTTTAGTCGAACTGTATCATTAACTCAGTTAGTGCCAAATTTTGATTTAATACTGTATTCTTCCGGACAAGCGATATATTATATCAAATCCACAGAGGAAACATTGTTCTCAAAGAATTTTAAAAAGTCAAATTGACTGAATGAGAATTAAATGACGTAATTGATTTCCAATGTTCCAATTTTAAAAATCTTAATTCATAAATAACCAAAATAACTTTTAAAGCACATAAATAACAGTCGAATTTCAACCATTGATCGAACAATGTAACAGTACTTAAGAGTAGCTCTATTCATGGATATGAATCTATATAGATACGGTCTATCTATAAATAAACCGGCAAGGGTATATGAGTAATTGGTTGGAACTAGCAATTAACATATTGTAGCGAGGTTGCAAATTAAACGGAGACATGGTCAACTTGTAACCGGTCGATTACTTATCTGGCAATTGTACATTAGCTAAGGTTATAGTTTAAAGTTTACATGAATACTATGATAATAACATTTTAATACCGTAGTGTAAACAAAGCTCTTCAAGGCTTGTAGAACTTTTTTTAAGTACGTATGACCGACGAACTCAGACAGCTTCGGAAGTGGTCTCTGTCACGAAATTAAATCGTTTCTACCAAAACGCGTATCCGAAAGTGGATCAGAAGTTTACATTACAATGGAAACGCATTAAAAACATTTTAATACATCATGAGCTGTGGATGTAGTTGACTTGAACTCAATGTCTAATCGAAATTATTACATTCTTACATCAAATAAAAGAACTGATGTACCGTATCCCAAAACGATATATCTATAATATATGTATGTTTGATAGCTGATGCTCCCACGATTTGCCAAAATTGATAATATTCCTAATAAAATACTATGGCGGTCCCAGAACCGACCCCTGTAACACTCCCTGTGATCAAAACGTTAGAATGTTGTTTAAAAAGTGTAACGTCTCAAAATATTAAGTATACCAACAATTCGTTTTTATACCTGTTTTCGTGGCCCCCATAACGTACAAATTGACTGAAATTGGGTATTATTATAGTAGAGATTTTTGTCAAATGCTGCATCGTGTACCAAAAAGTATATACCGGTTATGGGGTAGTTTTTTTAATTATTGTATCTGTTGACAGACCGAAGCGTTTCACACTGAAGGCGTACAAGCGTTGTTGGGTGTCGTGTCGAGACGGTACCCTAAGGATGCATTCGTCGCGTGACGCAGCCGCCACGCAACCACCCTCATACAGCGTCGAGCTCAGAGGCGCAGAGGTATGATAAACGTTTTCTATAAAACATAATTAACTATAACCATTCCAAAGGGGATTGAACTTTTTTGTGTAAAGCCTGGCTTAGTGCCCGGCTGCCATTTTGTTTTTTTTTAAATGGCGGCGCACGATAATTCCTACAAATACCATAGGGGACAGTTATACAAACAAAAAAGATACAGTGCGCTGCCATTTTGAAAAAAATAAAATAAGACTAAGCCAAAAAGATTGAAACCCCTTTGAACTGTATTGAGATTTGAAAATTGTTATGTAAAAACATTGTCAACGTTAAATATGCCAAAAAATCAATCTATGTCTTTTTAATTTTTTGTTTCTTATCGCAATTTACAGATGTAGACGATTTGAAAATACTTATAAATATATACGTTATGACAGGTGACACCAGACGCTCATCCAGCGTCGGGGAGATATAGCATCAAGCTGGAAGTGCCTTCAGAAGACGCTATGCACGAGCTGTGGCTCAAATGTGAAAACGTAAGTTGAAAAAATATTTTTGTTATGGTGTTTTATCATCACCAATAGTTGTTGTAGTAAATAGTTTAATACACCGGATAAATGTTGTAAAACAGAGCTAACAGAATTATAACACAGCTTTGTTATGTTACAAGTGTTGAATATTTTGAAGAGATATTAATATATACAAATTAATTAATTGTTATAGTATTAACATGTAATTAAAATATATTTAAATTAAAATCAAACTCACACTTAGCCTTCGTAGTAGACTATGGACTTAACCTCTCTTCTTGCCTCATCATGGTGGACTGTAAGAAAGAGTTTATGAATATTATGTTGTCGTTCATTACCGTGTTTTCCTTCACCAAGCAAGCTTCTTGAAGCAAGTGATAATTAATTTTAAATCAGATCCCGCGTGTCGGCCACTCTAACCAACAATCAAAAGAATGTATCCAACAATTTTAAATAGGCATGTATTTAACGAAGCAACTAATAAATCTGATTTAAGGTTTGTTAAATAAAGTGGATAGCAAATATAATATAACTGAACAACTGGTTGGCAACAATATAACTGAACTGAACTGGACATATTAGATTGATATGTAACGTAACACTTAGTTATTTGTTGATTGGTGCTCCTGAATTAATTTGAGAATGAGAATTATTATTGTCTAAAAAAAAACCCTAACCTAACGTAGTAGTAGTAGTAAACCAGTTACGAGTTCAATATATTATTTGTTATCCCACCGATAATATTAGTCGCCATGTCATTATTTTTAGTACCGCACCTAGAATTTCAATCACCCTATGTAATAATACCCCATTAATTTATCATTCGCCTCGGTAATAATAAGCTGTATTTAAATATCATACCAGTGACAGCGTAGGTACGTAGGCTGAAAGGCTATCGTCAGATATAGAAGCTTGGATATCCTCTCGGACAATAGGCACTACCTACTGAACTACTGCAACCTCCGTTTCAGCAATAGTGCCTATTGTCCACGGCAGTAGCCAGTTGCACTTTCTTGCAACTTTGAGATTATAATAACTCTTTTGCAAAAACCAGCCGTTGTAAATGTGAACAGGATCATGAGAAAAATGTTATCAATAGACTATGTCAATAGGCAAGTTTTTTTATGTTAATGGTCAACACATAACGAAAGATCAGGCAGTTTATATCATTCTTACCATATGTAATTGCATGTTGAATATAATTTGCTAACTTAAATTTAGATACATAACATGCCTATTTATATACGTTCGTGCAATATTTGTCTTTACTACCATTTTGTCACACAAGCCCGCGGTAGAATATGTTACTACAGAATCGGAAGAGGAATCATAATCTTTAATAGTAAGTAATAATAGATGTTATTGAACATACTTACAATTAAACAACAATATTTAATGAATATAATAAAGCCATCAACAACGGGAATGTGACAAGTATCGTCATTTTTCCGATTTTTTCTGATTGTTGATTCACTTGAAACGGATACGTAATTTGGAACCTCTGATTTATGGTTTTATTACACGTGGGTATATAGGTCAGTAGGCGCTTTACTTTCGTTCCGTTAATATATGGCTCAAAGTATAATGAATGAAAATTTCGCCGTAACATGTTTATTAGGGTTTGGGGTGACAAGTGAATTTGCTCGCGGAGCTTAATGATAAATTCTGGGTAGGTAGGTAAATTAATTACGGCGGCAGTAATCTGACACCGCCCACCGACCCCGCCTTCCGTTCGCAACACAATTAGGTATCTACACCGCCATGTGGCAGGATCCAGTTCCGGCTATAACATTTTTATTTTATTTTTTAAAATGATCTCTTCAACGGTTTTTCCTACATTAATGACTATTCAAATTAAAAGGCATTTATTTGATAGAAACACCTTGAAGACCTCGAGTAACAGGCGGGTTTATTATTTCCTTTCTTGTTGGTAACATGTCTGCGACATCACCTTCAAATTCCCATGTAAATAAACTCCGCGGCAGGCGTTTATCGTCAAGTGGCCGGTATGCCACCGGATGTTACTTATGGACGCAACATAAACCTTTATTATTTTATTTTTCTGGTCAATAAAAAAGGAATGCTTTTTAAATACTTATTCTACTAAATACTTATTCTTCACTAGATGGCAGAAAGATAGCCTGACATCTAGTGTGAAGTGGTGAACTTAAAAACAAACTATCACAAATCATTTGATAGTGCCATCTAGTAGTTCAACCTTACAACGAAAAAAAATGTAATCACGTGACTTGCACTGGCAGTCTCAGAGTCCATCACCTATTTTTATTGATAAAAGATAGACATCCGAATCATTGTCAACATGGAATATGTATTGTCCTGTGTATAAAATAAAATACAGAAGACTGAATTATGTGCCAATTTTTAATACGCATTTTTTTATGCTAACAATAATAATTCGAAATGATTTTTAACTTTTTTATGACCAATGTAGCTTGTGTGGTAAAAGAAAACGGAATTTGAAAAACGAAGATTTTTGTATTCGTTTGTATTAGATCATAAATGAGATATCTCAGAAAATAAAATGATAACATACTTTTTCATAGATAAATCAAATAATACTCAAATTACTTTTTGGATCCAACATATTACACCACAGAGTACTCCATCGGTACGCAGACTGACTTCATAGATAATCGGAACGCAAAAGTCCTCAGCAGACCGATAAATCCAAGTAAACAAAACAGTTGTCGCCATCGCCATTACATATCCTAAAGCAAAATTGTATTTCGTGAAAGAAATTGCATGCGTCAAAATAAAATTAATAGCGCGAGATTTGTACGCGCTGAAGCTTCAACACGTTAGTGATATTTATTTGAATACGGTAAGTGAATCTTTTATCAAAATCAATAAACTTTTATGTTGCTGATTATTATTGTCATCTAAAGTTTAAAGTTATAGTGTAATGTTTACAGACAATTATTAATTTAGAATCATTACTGGATTTTTTAGAAATGGCTCCACCTAGAAGAATATCCCGACAACAACTAGAAATCTTGATGGATTTTCTGGAGGAGAATAAGGACATGTCGAAAGGCCTTCCGCCTGGGGCGCCGGTGACCCACCAAGTTACTCGGCAAAAGTGGGCTGCTTTGGCCAAGCAACTAAATGCAATTCACAACGGAGCTCTAAAAACACCAGATGGTTGGAAAAAGGTAAGTTTAATAAATCTAGCCTGCATTATGCAAGTAACACTATAATCTAAAGTCGAAATATATATATAAAAAAAAAACATATATCTATAGAACAAAACACTAAATAATATGTTTAACAATATATTATGTAGGGATATGTAAAATACTGCTTAAAATTTATATGGTGTTAGATGTTTACTTCTACATAAAAAATAATGCTTCACACAATTCTCATTTGAAGGGGTGTTGTAGTCTTTGATGGTAAAGCACATTAATTTAATTTTTTTACTGTTGTTTGGAAGACACCCACTTTTTAAATAGTCTAGAACACATTTAATGCATTGATTCTAACTTTCAGATTAAGTAAACACTAAATAAGTTCATACAGAACAAGTTAATGTATGTTCTTCAACTACCATGCTATAGAAGTGTATTTAATGTGCAAGTAGGATTTAAACCTGGCGCCACAAACAAGAGACAACATTGGAGCTATTGCTACCATTTTGCATACCTGCTTAATGCATAAAAAATATATCCCGGTAGGTCTTCTAGATGCTGTAGTCACTAACTCTAAATACCTTATATATTTTATTTCAGTACTGGTTTGAATGGCGTCACAAATGTAGAAGAAAAGCAGCAGATGTGAGGAGGTTTCAGTCTGCCCCTGATGGGGGGCCTAATAGATTTATACCACTCAATGACTTGGAAGTGAGGGTTTTGGAGCTCAGCGGAGTGGGTTCGGTGACTGCACCATTAACAAATAAGAATGAAAATGTAACTGGGGATGCAGGTGATACATCAGATTCTGAACAAAATCAGAACCATGAGACAGCTCGAGAAAATCCAGCACCAGTGTTAAAAAGTAGACATTCATCACAAAGTTCTAAAATGATTACAGGTAAATGAGAAATCGTCTTAATATTTATTGCAATAATTAATTTCTATGAACAATTTGGAGAAGAAACTTTGGACAAGTTCTAGCAAGGCAGATGACATAGTACAGTTTTTATTATAAACTGTTTGTTTATAATAAAGTTTTTATGTATGAATATAGGTAATGACTTCTTCACCTTGTCATAGTATTAATGCAATAACTAATTAAGATATATTGAAATATTGTATTATAGCTTCACTTCCTAGTCTCCCTAGCTGTGTGTAAAACTCCTTAAGTTTATTCTTAACATGAGTGAAATAAAATAACATTAATGTCCTTGGAAAGAGAACAGAAATCTATGATAAAATTGACAAAGATTTCATTAAATGTTTTTTGCCTGTCCGTCGCTCTGTATTTGTTCTTTCTGTTATTTTAAGGTTGATTAAATTCACGTATTATCGAATATTTTGCATATGTAAGATTAGAAGAATAATACTCATGATTTATTACAGATGACAGCCCTTGTGTAAGCACACCGCCTCCTAGATGGGCTTTAGAATTAGAAGAAAGGCGTATAACAGCAGAAGAGCGGGTAGCTGACGCATTGGAATCAATGGCAGCCATCATGAAGACCCAAGAGGAACGACGGAGTATATTAGATGAGAGATTAGCTGATGCAGTAACAGCTATTGCCGGCACCATACAGGACCTTAATAGTGGTGTGCAAGAGGCATTACAACACTTACAACAACTACAGCCTGTTCAGTCAAATGGACCAGATATTAAGAATGATATATTTTCATAGTTAGCACTTTGTGATGTATTTAAATGTACATTTTATTGTTTTTTTAAGGGACTTTTCCCAGCAATAGGTGTGACGACAGTTTCAAATAATCAAAGATTTAACTGTTTAAAACATAATAAAAAAAACTTTGTTATGCTCTAATTTATTACCGAAATAAAGTTTTTTCGTAAATAGTAAGTGTTACCCCCCATTAGGCAAGAGGATTTTAAAATCTTTCGTCATGCCTGTTGTACAAGTTACAGTAGTCTTTACACACTTGAACTTTTCGAATTATGTTTATCGCTATAAATTTGTATCTTGTGATACCTTTATCATGCCATGTTATTTATTAAACACAAATTGACCTGTATTTTAATGTAAGACTCTGTATCTGTATGACTTGAACACTGTTCTTATACATGGGAGGTTTGTACTGCTTTTTAAAGGTTTAAAGAGTACTATAGTGTTTAAACATTTTACATCACTTTTTAATGTATAACTAGTTACTAACAGATTCTCTTTCTAAATGTACCATAACATTAAGTTTATTTCCAATACAAACATGGTACTGAGTTATGAAATCCCATATTAACAAATACAATAGTGATCAGAGAATGAGATTATAAAAGTGCAATTATAACAGAATAATTAGATAGTAATTTTTTTTTACTGTTTATTTTATCAATAATTTTTAAAGCTTTATTTTTTATAAATTATTTTATTGATATAATTTTTAGGCATTATACGGTTTTTTTTTATCGTAACTTCTAGTCTTAATGTTTGGTATTGTACTTTTGTGTTAATCTGTGCCATTTTTTAAGTTTATAAGATCAATTCAAATGTGTATATTAAGCTATACTCCTAAACCGTCATACCCAGCCAGCAGTGAGATAATAATGGTTTGTCATGGTGATGATAAACTAATAAGTTGTAATTAAAATAACATGTAACATAATAAGTATAAAAATGTATCCTAAATAATTTTAAATATATTTTATTTTTACTCAACTGAGCAGAGGTTTTATTTTTGTTTCAATTTCCAGGATAAGGATAAGGATTGACTGAATAAGTTAGTAATATTATTTTTTTGCTGTTTTAAGATGGTCAAACCTATAATAAAATTGTATGTATTTTAATTTTAAACTCGATCATTATTATAAATACTAAATGCTTATTAATGGAAATTAATGTCCCCGACTTTACAGTTCGCTAAGTCTTAATTATCAATAGTACATTACGATAGGAGCGACCTAAGTGGTCTATCATTGCACGGAGTGCTAAACGTAGTGCAATGATAGACCACGTAGATCACAAGTATCGTTTTATTTTATAGCACAGTGTGATAAACACCTGCGCACGGTAGCAACCGTGTGTAAAATGCGGGTTTTTGCACACGGCCATAAAAAGTATTATGTCCAATACAAAATGTCTAGTAGTATAAATTATAATAACATACATCGTCTTATAAGATATTCCTGCTGTCAAGGCCATTTTTGTGTAGGTGTTATTAGTTTGTAGTAGTGTGATTCATATGGAGTTACTATTCGATTTGGTGCAGACAAATTTAGTAGACAACAATATTAAAATTCGAAGACCCCCGTGATGACGTTGTTTCAAATGATCACTTATTAAAACTTATGGAACCTATTCAGTTTGGACTACGCAATACAAGCTTATCTGGTCATGTTTCCAGGTATGGAAGCGCTGGAGACCAGTATTAACTACTGGGAAGACGCGCTGGCGGCGTTCTCGTTGGGTGCGCGTGGTGGCGGCGCGGGCACGCTGGCGCTCACCTCGCCAGATGAGGCTGAGTTCTGCCGTGAGATACAGGACTTGCTGCAGAACGCCTACCTGTTGCAGGTACTACAATCTATCGTCTTCTCATTCTTCGGAGTGATCCCTCTCTTCCTTCAGAGTGATACAACTAAATGTAAGTTCCTACTATAGAGAACCAAGTACACATAGGAGTTCCTATCTATCAAGTAGGTGAAAGAGGTTTTTTAAAGCCGTCGAAGGAAATATAACAATAAACCAGAACATTACTAGCGTACAACCGTTGCAGGTCACTCGCGATGTTGGCATTTCACTGAAGGACACTTTTTATGTTGTGTACCTTCTAAATGTCTTTTTGGAAGGGATATTGTGTTATTTGGGTACAAAAAGTCTGAAGTCACTGCTTCGTTGTCCATCACTTTTAATGATAGCATTCGACACTGGCATAATAGCTCCTATTGTTTTGAGTATTCTATCGATATAGTAGTACAATTACTATTCACTTAGTTATGTGGTTGTTGTAACACAAATACCTTATTTTGAGCGTTTTTAATGTAGATTTAATGCGTTTGTTTTAATACATAAACGTGTCTCGACTCTCACACGTGCTGGATATAAAAACACGAAGATTGCCGAGAGACATTAATTAATTAGAAGCATATTGAAAATATGTACTCTGGTTTCCAGGAGCGATGTGAGCTGTTGTTCCTGGACCAGCGCTCGGTGTTGTTTCGTTCAGAGAGCGGTGGCGCGGCGGCGTTGCGTGCGCGCACGTTATCACACTCACCGTCCGCGCATCGCCCGCACCATCATTCCAGCGCTGAGTCATTTGCCTCTGCGGAGGACCAGGTATGACCTTTTATAGCAGTTTATTTTCGGGTGCTTCCCGTTTCCTGTTGTATTTTAGATGCTAGTATTTGATTTAATCTTTGTTAAACGGTTTTATTTAGCTTGCCCTGTTTATATATTTATTTGGGTCAAATCTAGTGATTGAAATTTAACCCTCTTCCTGCGGACCGATTGATCTGAAATTTTGTACACACTATTGGTTTTGATGACAATACAATTAATTACCTCTTTTGAATCATTTGTTGCAGTGAGCATTTACAAAATATAACATCTTTCAATAATGTTTCAGGTTGCTGACCTGAGGGAGTTCGACGATCTAGCGGAAGTGATGCCTGAAATAGAAAACTTGGAGTTGTATCAAACGGCCGTTAAACAATTAGAAACTGGTATTCCTTACAGGTTAGTAACGTGTTTAGTGATACCCTAGTGGTAGAACTTCGGACTCATACTACCAAAATTCCCGGACCCTATATACATCAGTTGGATGAACTTGGATGCCAAGATGGGATTTTAATAGGTAAAAGTTTTAAAGGTAAATCTGAACCATTTCACAGTGAGAAGAATCCACAGGTCGCCATCCATTAAAAAAAATGACAGACAGATGACAAACATGTCCATTAACAAAAAAAAGTCTGACAGATGTCGTATCTACTGGCCGACAACGCGTCAGTGATGCCTTTGGTGTCGCTGTGACGATGACTGCTTACCATCACTGTCCCGTCTATTTGTTTGTCGACTACTAACATAAATATAAAAAAAGTATTGACCTTTTCAACTAGTGTCGATACACGTTGCTGAAAAGTATAGTCATTATCGACCCCACAGGGGATGCCCTTAGGACGTTCGCAGTCAAAATTTTTCGAAGAGGTTTCCCCTCCTCGCCAGCTTAAGTTCTCTTGTTGAGCATTCCACGCTCGACTCTCAGTCCGCGTGAAGCTATAAAGGCCGCTAGGGCCAACAGCAAATTGTCTATCAGAAACAAACAAACAAACGGTGATATCGTGTGGTGTTGTGTCGTCAGAACGCTCCGCACGGAGGTGGTGTCGTGCGGGTCGGACGCGGAGTTCCTGTGCAAGCTGCACTGCTTGCGTCAGTCGTTCCGCGCGCTGTTCCGCGACGCGGCCGTCTGGGCGTGGTACGTGGACGCCGGCCGCCAGGTGCTCACCGACCTCCTGCTCTACGCCGAGAAGGTAGCTTTACCAACATACACACAAACACGTATATGTAAAAGTAAAATTAAATAGTTCATATCGAAATGTACTACTGCTTTTTGTAGGAACTGCTGATTTTTGACAGAAATCTCTTCTAGCAGTTCTAGTAGACCGTGCACCACATACCGTGAACATTAAGTATAACATTAATGAAACGTAATTACTAACTTAACAGACACATATAAACGCGCACTTTTACACACACACATGTCAAATTAATACCAGTATTGTTTATAGGTAATCAAAATACTGCCATTTTTTTACAGGAACCTAAGGAGTTTTTAGTTGCATATGAGGAGATGGTTTCGTGGGCGACAGATGGCGCTAATTGGGCAGTTATTGAAAGTGAACTCACTAGTAAAGGTGTTAAGGTATGTTTTATATTTTATACTCTTTATTTTATTTTTTATTTTTATAGCATACTAGTGAACCGCCCTCGCTTCGCTTCGGGACCCGTAGGTATCAGCCGCGTAGGTCCCGCTCCCGTAGGAATCTCAG
>DWPQ01002226.1:0-10928 GCA_018251795.1 Perichares adela | reverse complement strand
AGTCGGTCGGCGAGCGTTTGAAACATAAACGCGGGAAGTCCCGAAACTTTCTGCTAGCTGTGTGTTTACAGCTACAGATTATTGTTATTATTATTTACCGCAAGCGTTTCTCTACGTGTCCAACATGAGCTATGAGCTCTCTAGATGGACAGAGCCTTTAGGAAAAAATATTAGCGTTTAGCTTTTACGCTATGACATTTGGAAAATGTGTGGTAATGACAGTTGCTGCATGGTGTTTGGCGTGACAGTGACAGCTCAACACCTTTCCGCGGCGAATGTCATTAGATCATTACCAACAGTCCTAAGATGTCGTCTAGGGTCTCAGACCAGATAAAAACTCTTCAATGTCACCAACTTGTTTTTGTTGAGTCTCCACGTCTTATTGAAGCGTGGCCTCAATTCGTCTCCAGTCATTATTTATTACAAGGCTATCTGCATTTAAAATATTCCATTTTATTTGATCAATCGTTCATCTTATCGAGAACATTGATTGTTTATGGTGCAACATAATGTTAACCAGAGCAGTATCATTACAACAAATAACTATCCCATGCCATAATTACGCTTTGCTGGATTCGGGACCCCTCTCTCAATAAGACTGGTTAGGGTCATAGTCCACCAAGCTGGACTTGTGTGCATATTTTCAAAATTGCTTCCAAAATTATTTTGTTAAAAAATAAGCTTTGAAATGAAATTTAAGTCGAAAGTTTTTACGGACACTTAACTTTAATACACAGTTTACGCCATTGATTTAGCAAATCTCTACCTACCATACGTAGACCCTGGAGGATGAAGCGGCAAGAAACTACCAGGGAAAATATTTTTATAGCACAGTGTGAAATAAACCCGCACTTTACGCACGGCCGCGTCCGGTCGCGGGCTTATAATAATATCACAATGTGCTATAAAATAATATACGATACAAGTGACCTACGTGGTCTATCATTGCACTACGTTTAGCACTAACTAACTACACTCCGTGCAATAATAAACCACTTAGGCCGCTCGTATCGTAATGTTATGTACTATTATATTCACAGTTACAGGGAATACTTAAAACCTTATTATTATCATTCGTGTCATATTTTTGTTTTTTTGTTTAACAAAGTTATGTCCAAGCAGTTTCGTTAAAATTAAAGTTAAAATAATCATCAAGTTTGCAATAACGTTTCCTCATAAGAAAGCTTTTAGTTTCCCGTATCGTCGTCATTTTTATTGTAATTTTATTCAAATCTACTCATTCAGATCTACCAGGTTATCCAAGTCTAACTAGGTATAAACAGCTGAGATCCTGAACATCGTTAACGAATAAAATTATTTAGTGGAATTTAACGTCCCAGTTGCAAAGTACCAACATGATTGACAGGGGTAGCGCTCAGACCTCAGACTGTGTCGTGAGATAAAACCACAGTCTCTGATATTTTCAGTGCACCTGTCAGTCGCGCCATATTGTAAGAATAGTATGCGACATAACGCCGCTCGGTGAGTTACTTGCCTACTCTTACGGTGATACATGAGGTTGTCACTTTTAGTAAAACATTATTTACGTATTATGATAGCACTAGGTTTTAAGCACGACATAGTGGCACAGCAAGCATTGCGACACCGCCGACACCGCTCGTCTATGTGTTTGTGTGCGTGAAAATTAAGTGCGCCCGTTACTCACGCCTACATACAAACCGGCGGATGCCGACGCACGTACAAAATGTAATAAAATAAGTATTACTACCACCATGAGATTCGCGACATTCTCAGCTCAACGTCTACAAAACCATTACACAATCATTTGTAAACCACAATGCGTCCGATAAGAAGGTAATAACATAGTTACGTGTAGAAATACCTTGAATGGGACGGTCTTTGGGTAGATCTATAAACCGAGTTTCCATTTAAATTTGGTTTGCAGTATGGACAACTGCTTGTCATGCCTGCCGTTATTAGCGTAACATTTTCGTAACTCGCTAAAATTGTACTCAAGATAAACTCAGCTTAAGCTTAAGGCTGTCAAATGTATTTTTTTTATAAATACGAAAACTGTCTTACCTTCAATCTTTGGTTTGACACTAGCTGTGCCCGCGGCTTCGACTGCGTGGAAATCAGTGGTCATAAAGTTTTTCCAGTGTAAATCCCGAACCCGCGGTAATTCTAAGATAATATTTGATGCTCCATAATCTCCTCTATCTTCCAGTGAAAGTCCCATCAACATCAGTCCAGCCGTTCCAGATATTAGTCGGAGTAAACAGACAGACAAAAAATATGAAATAAGTTATTTTGGTATACGTCCGTGTATAGATAGTAATACATATATATGCACTTAGTAAAAAACTGTTATTTAGATATTGCAAACAGACTCAAATTTTATTTATTTGCAAAGATAAGTACGAAGTATAAAATAGAATGTGGAGAGATTGTTGAAATCCTTTTATGTCATAAAGAAGCCATTGTCGGGAGAGACAGTTGTGATAATTATGTGTGGGTAGTGTAATGTACCTGTAAGAAAACATGTTACACTCCCACGTGACTGGCTATGGAACAGTGTGGACTGTGGACCAGTTGGTAATGACAAATAGTCTTGAGACCTGCGTCGGTCCTTTGCCCTAGACCAGTTGTCGACAAACTTATTAGCCAAGAGCTAAATATGAACATTTATTTATTTTTAATTTTATTTATGCTTTATTGTTCCAACACAATGTATTACAAAAAGACGAGTTAATTGTATAATTACGTGGGATTTACCCGCATTAAAACCCCCCGGTGGCCTTCCTCCGCGCTAAATATAGGACGTGGATTCAAATCCCAGTCAAAACAGACATCTATGTCATAAATAAATGTTGTTTCAGCAATAGATCAAGTGATTCATGGCGAAGGGTTGATTTTTTTTCATAGCCTTAGCGATAAATATAAGGTAGATTCGTGATAAAAAGAAAGTTATGTAGATCAATATTATAATTTTTTTTTGGACAAGTTGTTATATTTTTTTATGATGTGGCATTAACAATACGTACATCCCTTAATTTTCACCAACCCTTATCTTTTAATCCCAAAATGTTTGCGAGGTAAGCTAGTATCGTAAAGGAACATACAAGAACTTTTTATGGTACACTGGCTTTGTTTAGAAATTAAATTACTTAAATATTAACATCTATATGCAATAGGCGATCAAATAAAAACCTAACAAATTAATAAATAATCGCTCAGACGCTTACATTTTCAATATCCTGTTGTCATCGTGATTGTTGTGTACACGAGTAATTATGACATACTAAACAACTAAGAAATGAGATCAAACAATTATCTCTCACATAAATGCGTGCTCTGACCGTGGGTCGAACCCGGAACCTCTCGCTTGGCAGGGTCACGGGGCAACAGGTCGTCCGCAACTCCTAGACACTTTGTTAATGTGAGTAATGGATTGCAATAAATTATGCGACATGCGTGGGTATGATATAAGTTTTCTATACTACACTCTGTTTCTCTTTTCTTTCTTATCTCAGTAGTATTATAGTCTAGTAGTTTGATCATTGGTCTCCCGAACGGGAAGTCGTGCAATCGAATCCGGCGCGCACCAATAATTTTCTAAAGTATGTGCGTCTTAGAAAATTTATCACTTGCTTCGGTGAAGGAAAACAAGGAAACCTGCATACCAGAGAGTTCTTCATAAAAATTCTCGAAGGTGTGTGAAGTTTGGCAACCCGCACTTGTCCAGCGTGGTGGCCTTAAACCCTCTCAGTGTGAGAAGAGACCCATCCCAGCAGTGGGACAATTATGGGTTGTTACGATGATGATACTACACTCTGTTATGCCACCGACTTCATCTGTGACAATTTTAGGATTAACCAGTGTCTCGATATAATTATGAAAATATGATGGCGCTATGGGAAAGCTCCTTATCATCAGATTCTTCCTGTGGCAACTTTCTGATGATGCCTTTGATGTTTGCAGACTTCCATTTGTTTGTTGGACATTTTGCTGTTGATCCTAGCTTTTACAGCTTAGTGCGAACAGAGACGAGATTGGAATGCTCAGAGACCAACTTCATAAGCGTAGAGGTGGTGAATTCTCTTTGTAAAGTAGGATTTGCGAGCGTCCTAAGGGCGCCCCCTGTGGGGTTTGGGTAGCAGTAATGATGCATTATAAGGTGTCCCGACTACACATTGGTCGGCTATTAACGTAAAAAGTACATAAGATGTAATTCACGTATAACTGTAATTTTACGTGTATAAACGATTGTTATGTATAGCCGAAAACCGTATGAACATCCATCTATGTCGTATGTTTTAAAGATTATCCCGTTAATGCAGACAGACATAAAGTTTGTTTTGTAATGAGTCATTACATTAAGTAAGTTTATAATAAACTTATATTTATTTAACAACATAGTATAACTCTGTAGTTAAACAGTAATAATGTTCTTAGTACAAGACAAGTGCACACATACTCAAATTGCTACATGTAAAACAGTTAATGTATATGTGTTTATGTGACTTTTTATCAACTTTTTATACCCCTTGGTGTTTCTGGTTTTATATAAATTTAAAATCAGACTGCAGTTAACATAAATTCATGTTCGACGCTAAGTTTATACTTTTGTTATGAAAACACGTTAACTTATTACAGCAGTACCCACCGCGTACGTTATGTAAATAATGGCTAAAACATTGAACTTAATTATTAACGGGTTATTGTTACGAACTAGTGAAATGTTCAATAAATGAAATACTTTACGACGGACAGAAGAAAGGTACATTCGTTCAATTTATTCAACTGTTATGAGATCAGTATTATTTTTAAAACACTTTTATTAGCATCAGTTGTAACTATGTAAGGGAATCTTCTAAAATGTAACCCACTTCATATACTATTTTTATGATTTGTACACGTGCAAAGATCCGATGCCAATACTATAAGTGTTTGAAAAAAAAACACTTATAGTATACAGGGTGTTAGGTTATCGCTTCCGAAAACAAAAGCAGGTGATAGTACTGATTATAATCATGGTGATGACTGAGAAAAAATAAAATATTAAAAAAAACATTTGGTTCGGACGTTTTTTTTCTATTCGCCCTCGACGTAAGCAGCAAATGGTATTTTTTCATCTAAATAGATTTTTTCTCACTCATCGTCAATTATATTTGGAAATAGCTGTGCTCGCGGCATTGCCCGCGTGGAATTCAATGCGACTCAAGGTTTTTTTCGCCTAAATCCGAATCCCATGGGTTTTTAAGATAAGTTGCTCCTTATTACATCAGCTATCTTCAAGTGAAAGTCCCGTCCAAATCAGTCCAGTCGTTCCAGAGATTACCCGGAACAAACAGACAGGATTTTAAAAAACTGTTGTTTTGGTACATGTACCGTGTATTCATACGTATGCATTTAATAAGAAGCAGTTATTTTAATATTACAATCAGACAGTTCAATTTTATTTACTTGTATAAATAGATTACATATATATATGCATGCAAGTATATATGTGAGCAGTGGGAGCACAGCACGCGGGTGAATGCACTGGTTAACTTTCGTACTCAATAGTAACACCTGACGTGACCCATATCAAAAGTTGATTGACATGTCACTATGACTGATCGTATATTGAAAACTTAGTGTCCGATAACAAAACGCCAACTCATAGCTGATATACCATTATCACGGCAGGTTATCGATGTAGGTTACAGGGAATTTGGTCAAATACAAGTAGGTACTCATACTTTGCTATAAATAACAGTGTTCAACTGTTCGTCCATCCAACTTTTAAACTTATATCATCGCGGACACTAAACATTTTAGTTGCAACGGGTGACAGTGTCGTGTGTCTTGATATGGTACCGAACGTCAAACGGACAAGACGTAAAGTTGACAGGCTTATCTGTCATTAGTGTCAACTGTCAACGGTTACTCCCCGCCATCGCAGTTCGCCGACACCATGATCCATGCAACTGGGTCGAAATATCGACATCGTAAGGAATTAACCGACTTTCTAAAATGAAATCTACAACCCCGCAAAATAGCGGGTAAATAAAGTACCCACACGCAATCGACATCCGGAGAAGCAGCCCGGGTAAAGAGATTAATCTCGAGGCCCGTAGTGAGACTTATAGTGAGAGGATGACCAAGTAAAGGAAAAATATCGGCATAAAATACAAAAATCGTGAGCACCCGTTATAACTAAAATCTAAATTCAATTATACCCATAAATGAAGAGATGGACCAACTCACGATAAGCCTTCATCGTTGTCTATAGACGGTGATGCCTTTGGCTTTAGGGCCAAGAACGAACTGTATGGTAGTAGACTCTACCTAGCTTATCTGCCTGGCTTCTTAATTGATTTACCACCTTTTTGGTCTTCTTTTAAATTTAGAGGGTTTTAAGACCATAGTCCACCACGCTGGTCTAATGCGGGTTGGTAGACTTCACACACCGAGAACGTTATAGAGAATTCAAGTATACAGGTTTTCTTACGATGTTTTCTTGCACCGAAGCGATTGTTAATTCTTAATTCGCATATATTAGAAAATTATTGGTTCGTGTAGGATTCGATTCGGGTACCGCGGAACCCAGTTTGGAAACTGAACTAGGCTATGAATAACTACTATAAATAAAGACGTTATAATTAACATTAATATTAATATCTCGTTGTTATCAAGTTGGTAACAAATCAGACCCCAGGGGTGGTATGACATTGTATAAACAGATGTCCGATAAGTGTGGGGTTATTGATAGGAGCAGGCCACTATCAGTTGTAGCAAATTACTTTGTAAAATTCCAAGTTGTAGTGCATTCGGATAGATAGCCTGGTTTTAACGCTGGTCATCGCTTGGCCTGAGCATAGCATTCCAGGCTCGCCTTCATGAAGCTATAAAGGTCGCTAGGACCAAGAGCTAAATATCAGGTGGGATCGCAGTTATACTCTAAAAGTTGATGTGCTGTCAAGCCAAAAACCTTTCCACTGGGACTGTCATTACCATATATTTTTAAAATAGCGTAAGCGTGAACGGTTACCGATAAGATTTTTGTCCAGGGGCTCTGAAATATAAATGAGTGCGTGTAACCGCGTAACTCGCAGTTGAAGTAAAACTTTTTTGACATTGTGACAGATGACTATTAAATAAAAAAAAATAAGCCATGTTAAAATGTTAAAAATGTTTATTAATTGCAGCTTAATTTTATTCTGATCATTGTACATGCAAATAAATAACGGAGTGTCTGATTATCATATTAAAATTACTGCTTTTTACTAAATGCATAATTATGTACGTATACAGGGTACATATACTAAAATAACATATTCTACAATTTTTGTCTGTCTGTTTGTTCCTTGTAATGGAACGGCAGGACTGATTTCACTGGCAGATAGTTGAGAATATCCCTCTCAACTTCCGTTTCACTTCGCCCGATCACAATTTTTATACGCAATCACCAACTTACCCTAAGTCGCGCGTAAAGTTTTACTTCAAAAGTACTTGGACAATAAAGTGAGCAGAGCCCCTAGACAAAAATCTTAGCGGTCATGCTACACGATAACTTTAAATGTATGGGAAAGACATCGGTGTGGAAAGATGTTTGAATTTCGCCGAATTTCCTTACCATACATTTTACGATAACTGCTAAGATTTTTGTCTAACGCAGTGGTTGGCAAACTTATTAGCCAAAGAGCCGAATATGAACATTACAACAATAAAAATAATCGGGAGCCAAATCTTCTTGTTAAGTAAACTTTTATTACACTAAAGAAGTAGTACATGCCTTCCTTAAATATTTGTGCCAGAGTTTAAGGAGCCAAGGAGCCACCATGCGGTTCTGAAGCTAGACTTTGCAGACCACTGGTATAGGGCCTCATGGTATAAGGCAGACCAAGCCACTTGAACTTACATACATACTTGAACTTCAATAAATACAGTCAGACAACACAAGGTCAAATCGACCCGACAATTACTGTCCTTCACGTATCAATGCGTCACATCACGCCATGGTTACGGATATACAAACACAATTATATACTTGAGTAATTCATATATCTAATGGATTGTTAAACTGATGGAAACGATAACGCTAGCTTAATACAATGGTCCATTTATTTATCTATTACTTAGAATGGTTTTTAAGTTAATTTACTTGCACAGAAATTAGTTATAATTAACTTTGAAGTTACATACATGTAATAATGTTAATAAATATTATTTTTATGTGCCGATTATCTGACAGACCCGAGCCCCTAGACAAATATTTTAGCGTTCACCGTTCAAGCTCACGCTAATATAAAATTGTATGGTAATGACAGTCCCTGCGGAAAGGTTTTTGGCGTGACAGCACATCATCTTGCTGTACTAGAGCTTAAGTTGACATGTTTTTAGTGTAATGGTAGGCATGATGCAATAGTCTGATTCTGATTTAACGCCATGTGCGACTTATAAGCATAGAAATTATTGCACTAGCGTAGGCAACCCATACGCCTGTGAGTGCAAGTGTCCAACTACTAGAAAGAGATGGAAGATGTGAGACCCATTCTTGTCTTTGTCTAATACACACACAAAAAGAGAGACAAACGGGGTCAAACTGTCATAACTTTGCAGCCTTCTAAAGAGAGATTTAGCATATTTAGCATTTCCTTGGTTTTAGTGAGCTAATAACATAACTAAGAAGTGTACTCTTCTGTCCTAGTTAGTATGAATGTGACATTAGACATGACTGAGAATGAAATTCTAAATGATTTCAAAGAGATACATTTTTTATCTGGTTCGCCTACTATAGTATATTCCCTACGTTTATAGGTGGTGAAACACGCATAGTCCAAGAGTCTGTGAATACAAGAGGCATGTATACAGGAAGTTTCAGCTTTGATATAATAATGTAAGTCTGGCGTTCACGATGCGTTGCAGTGGTTGCAGTGGTCGACAAACTTATTAGCCAAACAGCTAAATATTAAATTAGCAATAATAAAAAACAATGGGAGCCAAATCAGATTGTTTAGTAAATTTTTATTACACTTAGAACCAGATTCACAGGTTGCAGATATAATCCCTGATAGCCTGTTAGGAACCAGATAAACAGCTGCCAAACTACAGGTTTTGGTTTCACAGGTCTCGGATAGGAATATCTGGCAAATACAGTGTTCATTAAGATAAGAAACAGAAAAAGTTAACAGCAGCCTTTAACTGTCAAATAGCATGAAGTATCAAATAGCTATCCGAAACTTTGCCAGCTAGTTTTACACAACTAGCACTTAATAGAACACGTGTCCCGTAGATATTTAATTTTGTTTGGGAGCCGCACTTAAGGAGCCAAAGTGGCACACGTAGCCTCCGGAGCCGCACTTTGCCGACCACTGTACCAGCACAACGAATGGAAAATACCACATTTAAAACCAATTGAGGTGCGATGAGGAAACCACTATCCTATCGCTATCTAAATACGCAGTTTTACGCGCAAAAACATTCCATCGCGATTTTCACAAATACGCCCTTCGGTAAATATTATCGCAGATTACAAAGTAGTGTAGATTTGGCCAAGATAGTATTGTGTTTGCGTTGAATTCCTAGTTTAATTTTTTTTTTGTATTTGAGGTATTTGTTGAGTATTCTGTACATCTAGTTTTGAAAAGGAAGAGGTTATATTTTTGAAATCGCTACCCTAGCGATAAGATCGCCTTTTGTGTACATTATATGATGTTTGTTATACCTATTTCATTATGGTGTGCACAATAAAGTATATTATATTGTATTGTATTATTGTATTGTATTTTTGTTGTGTTATACAAAATAAATAAAAAATTGGATGGATTAAAATAAAGTTGTACCTAGAAGTGGTATCTGTAACTATGAGTAGAAAAATATAATCCATGGCATTTTCTGGCCGCTTCTATCTGCTGATGGTAGGTAATTGAGGAAACGTTGGCATAGCTTGACTTTCGAAAAGTGTTTGTATAAATCTATCTATCTATACTTATTTTATAACAAAGTCCCCGAAAAGCGGTTCCTCATGTTTGTGCCCCTTTTTTTCAAGATCTACTGAACAGATTTATGTACGGTTTTTAATAAAAGGTAGTGCAATACGTTGAGAATGTTAAAGGCAATAGTGCATTATAATGTTATGTCAATTGACTGAAATATAACGATGAATGTTAAAAAATCTCGCCTGCTGGAAGCACATACCATGCGATCGCCAAGCCGCGGGCACAGCTAGTTTCGAATAAAATACCATATTTTTTTTTTTTTATTATATCAATATCTATGTAAATACAATACATTAAGAAAGGTTTGGTTGTTAGAAGCTATATCCATCTGAGATCCCAGGGTTAGTTGATATGGATGGATAGTGGTCGTGATGTATTTTGTTGACCGGCAGACGAGATTTAAGCACGAGGTTAGCAGAAGTAGCCTGGCTCTGTACCTTTCAAATTAATCCTAAAGATACTCCTGGTAAGGAACTGTACCTGCCTGGGTAGTGGGACTCATATATACAACTAAATAAAATTGGAGTGTCTGTTTGTAATATTAGAATAACCGCTTTTACTAATTGCATATGTATGTGTACATGGTACATATACCAATATATCATTTTTTATAATTATTGTCTGTCTGTCTGTTTGTTCCGGTTACCCTCTGGATTGGACCGATTTTGACGGGACTTTCTCTAGAAGATAGCTGATGTAATAAGGAGTAACTTGGGCTACCTTTTATCTTAGAAATCCCGCGGGATTCGGATTTACGCGGGAAAAACTTTGCAACACTGATTTCCACGCAGTCAGCTAGTCCTAAATAAACCTACTTATCTAAGAACTTAAGGTGAACCACGTCAAAATAAATCAAGGTACACGGCATCAAATAAGTCAAGGTGAAAAGTCAAGTGTAGGTGTCGGTGATCTAGTGAACAAGTGGATAAAGCCGTGTCCCTGTATGCTCGGGACCAGAATATGAGCTATAGTATCCCGTAT
>DWPQ01002225.1:0-10930 GCA_018251795.1 Perichares adela | reverse complement strand
GGTTGTCTGGAAGAGATCGTTCATTAGCGATAAGACCGCCTCTTGTACTTACTAATGTTCTGTATGTGCTTCTTTTTTCATAATTGTTGTACAATAAAGAGTATTTTATCTATCTATATATCTACCTATAATGGCCCTTGGTGCTAACGACGTCTTTGAGCGTCAATGTACACGCGTAGCAGGTATTTGCTATAGGTAGCTAACATTAAAAAAAAGAGAAGGACAAATATCCCAAAAACATATGTTTTGGTTTGTATCTAATAATCTAATACCTGCGAACGAAAAATAACAATCATGTTTAACAAGTGCGGAATCTAGCGGCACCGAAATCCGAAGACCCCGGTTCGAGTCCAGATGTCTTCAGTCCGGTAAAACATAATTTATTAACAAAAAAACCGAGCAAAGTTGGCTCATCCACTAGTATTGATAAAACCTACTAACATAACATTTTACATTTAATATTCAACCCATTTCATTTCTATTATCGGCACAGAATATTTTGCCATAGAGTAGCAACACCTTAGGCGTCAACACGAGCTTCCCTCCAACCCTCCATATGTACCACTGACCTATATGGCAACCCTAGTTTCAATTATTCAGAGTACCCTCAAGACCCCTTACGGTGACAGGGGTAAAAAGTGCCGCATCTAGTCAGATCCAGTGTTCAGTTGGAGAGGTATTGTCGATGCAGTTAATGGTAATGATGTTCTACGTATCACCCCGATCCACCCACAAGGGTGAAGGGTAGATGGTGGTGACAACTTAGGCTACTTATTATCTTAGAAATCCCGCGGGATTTATATTTACGCGGGAAAAACTTTGTGACACATTGATTTCCACACGGGCAGAGACGCGAGCACAGCTAGTAGTTGAATAAAATAAAATAAACGAGAAGAAAGCCCGGCTTCGCTGGGGTGAAATGTGGCATTTTCGGCATCGGGTGTGTAATCCAGACAAAGTAGAACATTAAGGTAACAAAAACACATAGCACAGAGTATGACATGGATTCGCTCAATATTGACGGCATGACGTTTCGTTTTACACATTATATTTCTTTAATGCTTATGTTAATCACTATTCTAGATGTCACCCAATATCAGTGACCTTTCGTTAGATCAGTCAATATGGCGACTGCGATTTTTCTATCAGCACTATTAAAATTTTAGAAAGTACTCCGTTAATCCGAATCGAGTCGACTCGATTTTTTTATTTTTTTATGTTTTATTATTCACATATGGTTTGGATCGAGTCTACCGTACCCCGTCACGAAATTATTTAAATAGATATGTATAATATAATACGTATAATTTTAAAAGTTAATTTATTACTTAAACCTGTTTAACGTACACAATAACCTTGTCTGTATCAGTAAATAGCTTCAGTAATCCGCCACAGGATACGCTACATAAAGTTTTCTCGTTATTTTAAAAGTAAAACAGTATAAACATAAAATGTACGTTTCCACTTTGAAGCTGGAATTAATATTTATATTCTTCGTTATTACTCTTACGTCACGTGGAACCTTGCTTGAATGTCACGGTCTTTGTAGGTTTGTTTCACTTAGGACTTCGTATTAAAATTTTATTTTAAATTCGAATCGAAACTTAATAAAAAATAAATGTAATAAAATTACACGATTAATAATCCAAAAAATTTTGTTTAATAATTTGGGTGTATACTAATATGTATTCTACTTGCACTAACATTTCGCAAGGGGCTCTCACATTGAAGACAAGAAACTGCGAAAGAAACTACCCAACATAAATGTTTTAAATCAGTCCACAAGAATAACGAGAATTAAGAATTAATTATTAAGAATTAAGTCCGCCTTTTGTAACACATTGTGTTGGAACAATAAAGTATAAATAAATAAATAAAAATTACACAGAAACCATTCGTTAAGACATTGATATACTCATATCTGTTTTTGGGATTATTTTTTTGTTTTTAATATTGTTATAGAACTTTTGTTAAACAAAGATTTTGTTGTTATACAATATGTAAAACTCCATCATTTTTGTTAAAGAAAGAAAATCTCCTGTGTTTGATGTCACAGACCCCTACAAACGAAAGATTAACGCAGCACCCCTATTCTATTAGAGCGGGCCTCTACAACTGATGATAAGATGATTTATCTATCTCTTTTAACTATAAAAAATAAATTACGTGGTTACTGATTTCGAAATTATCAAGTGAGTCCAGTGATTCTTGACCTGTAACGCGGCAGTTATCACCACTTGGTAGTCCGTTGGACGGCAATTGATTTCGTCTTCCTTATTAAGCTTTGGCCGCTGGCCGCAGCCCTATAAGATGGTCTGATCAAGTATCTAGACATCTAGAGATACCCATCAGCACGGCAATCCACCAAGCCGCTGATCGCCAAAGATGGAGGCAGGCGATCAAAATCCTCAGCCACTGCTGCCTCACTAGGCACGACTGAAGAGAGAGATTAAGCTTTACCATTACCGTCCTCCTAGAATTAACTGTGTGTTTCGATTTATTTCGGTTGCAGTTTTGAAATGCCAGTAATAATCGTGTCCTCCGTTTACTTTTTAGTCTACATCACCACATCCCGCGATTAGTACGAAAGGCGATAAAAATTATAAAACAGCCTAATAAAGGATGGGTTTAAACTAACTAGCTCACACTTGGAATCCAGTGGTTAGTTTATGTAAACACAAAAAAGTGCAAAGTGCTGTTCGGCAATATGTTGTCAGTGTAGTGTGTCGTAATATGGTTCCTAAAACACAAAAACAAACTTAGGCGTAAGGATGATAAACTAATGTATTAATGTCTTCTGTCAACCTGTCAAGAGTTTCTCCGAGTCACTACAGTTGAGCCGTGACCACGATCCATGCAACTGGGTCGAAATATCGGCAAACAAATATATCGTGAGTAGCCGTATAATACTAATGATACTTTTTACACGATAATGTGAGTACTTGTGACGTCACGTCCATGGACGGCGGTGACCGTTTACCACTCGCCCGTCTTATTTATAAAAATACGATTTATTTTTTTAAATATTTTTGTATTTCGAAGATCTAAGTGGAACAAATCCTTTTCACGGCCATTGCCAATGCCAAGGTCTACACGTCTCCAACTACCACTCAATCTAGAAACAGTTCAAGGTTAATCTTTACTGCCACAAAGGGATGGAATATATGTAAGGATAGAAATGAGAGAGAAATTGTTATTAGAGTTTTGCGTCGTGGCCTTCTGAAACTGTGTGGGTAGTCGCAATACCCTATCATGACGGAGTTTCGAACAACGAAATGGGTATTATTTGAAACTTGCAGCGATTGCCTTGACTTTTGTAGCGCGAGAAATGAGTATTTTCTCACGTTTGAACAAATTCAAACTCTATGTGAAAATTTACGTACTTCAATTTTAACATCAACAAATATATTGATCATGGCTTACTGTTTTCAATGACAGTTTTATTGACTGAGTAAAATTTACTTTTGTAGACTCTAAGTTATTAAAAAAAACATCTATTTTTTAAGCTTTCTCGTTTTTTCAATCTTAATAGGATAGTCGTTGTATTCCTGGGCGTTCGTACTTCTTTTGATTAGTCAATATGGCGACTGCGATTTTTCTGTCAGCACCATTAGAATTTAACAAATTAATCGATTTAAACGAATTATGCGGATATATGTTGTCGACTCGAAAATTTTATTTTTTTATGTTTTATTATTTAGATAAGGTTACGATCGAGTCTACCGTACCCCGGCACGAAATTATTAATATAGATGTAGAACGTTACAATTGACTGTGGCGGGCGTCAAGTTCCCTGAGAGTAATGTATCGGTAGTGCGGTAGTGTATAGTAACGCCTCCCACTTATTAAATGACGGTACATTCTCGTTGTTCGACAATAATTGTTCTGTCTTTATTTGTGCGGTGATCCGACCAATTCTAAACTATCCGAAAGTTATTTGTTCATGTTGGCCGCGCTGTCGTGCTGTCGCTGAGATATTCCTGAATCACAACTGTATAGTCGAGTATGTAAGTAGAGTTACTTGTTTATTGTATTATATATTAACACGAACACTTGCATTTTTAATGTCAAAATGCTTAAAATTTGTTAAGTTGCGTACTGGTTGGTACTTAGAGATCAAATCAACGAATAAATAACTTTCGCAGGTAACCTTGTTGTTGTGAGAGGAGACCCGAGCCCAACGATGAGACAATAAAACACAATCACCTACCTAGACAAATTTTCATTTAAGTTCCAGCATAATTGTAGCTCTATTATGTAGAGACATGTAGAGACAGCGCGCTCGGAAATTGGAACAAGATATTTATGAGCCTCTAGCTGATTTTGCACCCGACGTCGAGTTTTGATGACAAGTTTTAAAGTACCTCTTCGTTGTTTTAAATATAATCGTAATAGGTTATCTAAAATCGAAATTAAAAATGCATTATTCATTACAAATATTAGCACATTGCACATCGCAAGCGGCCCCTCACTGTGTCGACTGGCATAGTTTAACTAACTCGGTGAGTGAGGATTATTGTCGTTTGTTTTTCTTCTACATTTGTTGTCATTACTGATTACTCGATATACTGTAAGCGCAATGCACTTCGGTCACGTGTCTGTCGTCTGTCTCCCGGGACAGCCACTTGTCATACATTTACTTAACGATAACTACTCGGGATCTCAACAGAGGATCATCTACAGGGAAATCAGCTCTGTATAATTAAATGAGGATACGATTGCATTTAATAAGAACCTACCGTTTTGAAGGTAATAACTCGCAGAGCAAGCTGTAGTAGCGATCACCGTGTACCGTGAAGCCCGTGTTTAATTTTTCCGATGTTTACCAGTAACGAGACGAAGCCGCTCGTCTCCGGCCGGTCGGGTAACGAATGGGATGAAATTGCTTCTATAAAGTGAGTTCTTTGGTCCCCGAATAGCTATTAGCCCCTGACCGCGACCTCGCGCCTCGCGCCTAACACTCCCGCATTCATTATTTAAATGGACACCGCTTCCACTAGCCCCTAAAGGACTGTTTGTTAATACTTTAGTGTCATAATATTGGGGCTTAACACTAATTAGAGGCCGATTTATTTTATGTCCTTTCTCTTTTTTTCGTATTTTCGCACGTTATTTCACGGTGTACCGGGCGTCCGGGGCGACGCGGCGACGGTCACCGCTCACCGTCAGGCGGCAGGCGTTGTTCACGTCAATACTCCAACGAGAACACCGCAGTGGTGACAACATCAACATACTTATTTAATTCTAATCTATTTGATGCGATCCATTGTCATAGCCGTAAAGTATATTATGTTAAAAGAGTACTAGGAGGTATATCTCAGCCTTCCGACAGTAAAGCGTAAAAGTGCGATCGTTACCGATATCCTCGTCGCTATGGTTACGTTTGCTTTGCTTCAATACAATCGCTGAACACTTTAATGAACTAATAGTGTTTCGAGCAGCCGTCACGCACTGGAAATATTAATAACGAGTCATCAAGACGGACGTTTATAAATACCTCCCGTCGATCCGACGAGATACCTGTCTACTAATGAATCCGAGTGACATTTATGGAGATGGATAGCGGGAACAAACAATGTTTTGAATTATCGTTCTTGTGGCTCTTGTGGCTCTGATATATCTAACTGCGATACTTGTCTATATATAAATACGTCAATCCCTTTTTACGAAAATTGCGCGGACGGAGAAGCATGAAATTTTGCACACTTATAGATAGTTTATATATAGGAGAAGTGCAGAACGCTAATATTTTTCAAATAATAATGCTTACAAAGTACATTAAATCAATAAATAAAACTTTATACGTACAAAGATACTCTTACATGCATACTCGATATACGTATACTGTTTTGACATTTACTAAGGAAATGGCGGTTGTCAAAAGGTTCCGGCAGCGTTTTTTTAATTCATACATTGTAATATTGAGACACAATTTTCTAATCACAATAAAATTATTTAAAAGATATATTTTATTTTATTACTTGAAGACCCGACCACGAATTGGTTTGGCGTTTATGTATTGTGACTATAAGTAATTGTTTTGTATTATTTTTATTCATTTCATAGACATAATTATGTCACACACCCTTGCCAACCAAATGATAGGAAAACAAATATTATTTGACGTCTTTCGTCTTTTTTGTGTTTTTATAAAATAAATTGTAATTTCAGCCAAACACACTAAGGATTATTGATCGTGCGTGGATTGGTCAGTCAGTCATTCAGGAAAAAAGGTTTTATATGCAAATAGATTATTTTCCAAATGAAATGACACAATTTTCAATTCATCATCATGTGGATCTGTATCGAGTAAATAATTTTTTTTTATTATTATTAATTACGTTCTATTTTTTTTTATGAGTTACCTATATGAAATAAGCCTTCTGTGTCGAGGGTGTGGAAAAATTTTGGGACAAATTTTTTGGTGATGGAAGTGACGTCATATTTCTGTGACGGAAGTGACGTCAGAAGAAGCGACAATATTAATTATAAATTCATATAAAGTACCAGGTAATACTAAGTTTGTCAGAGGTTCGCATTATATATCTGAGCTAACAAGTGAGATAGAGACAGACACTTATATTCATTCATACAATAAATGTAATATGGGAGAAAATGAGATAAAAAGAATACAATAGACCGCCAACTAAAACAAAAGAATACAACCGATATACTTTTTTAAATTCAAATTGATACAATCAAATGTATTCAGCCAGATACATTAGGATGTGTTCAAACTCATGGAGTAGAAAAGACGTGGCGTCAACATAAATGGCGAATACTTCACTCACCTACGGTATGCCGATGACATAGTCATCCTGGCGGGTTCCCTGGAGGAGCTTGGTTCCATGGTCGGGGACTTAAACGCCTTGTAGCGATCAATACTATTCGGTACAAATGAACCGTTATGGCACCAGCGGAGCGGGGCGCTGCGCGCACGCCGCCGGCATCGCCGCTTCCCCGCGGCCCGGCCGGCAGTGCGATTTTTGATGTCGATGCGAGAGGCCGCGCACGCGCCCCGAACGAAAAGCAACTTATAATACGTTACAGTGGTGACCCGTTCGAACACTCGACAGCATATAATAGTGCGTAATAACAAGTAAACGTTCCGTAGTGAAGTGAACAGTGGCGAATGCACAAGTGAAAGACGCGCCCGAGGAAGTGTGCCATGTTAGCGTAAAAGTTCCGCCATTTTGGCCACATGAGCCCGCGTTATGGTTCGTGCAACTAGAGGGACAATTCGCTTTGGCAAATATAACAACCGACGCGACAAAATTTTACCACGTAGTTGCGAACTTAGATTATAAATACGTGTGTGAAATTAAATACATTATTACTAAGCCGCCGGCTGAAAATAAATACGAGAAAATAAAATCGGAGCTAATATCTCGTTTGTCGGCGTCACAGGAACAGCGCGTGCGACAGTTACTTACTCATGAGGAGCTCGGGGATAGAAATCCCTCGCAGTTTTTGCGACATCTCCAGAATTTGGCTGGGGCGGAGGTACCTGATGACTTCGTTCGTTCGCTGTGGACTAGCCGTTTACCGAGTCACATCCAAGCGATTATAGCGGCTCAAGTAGACTTACCTCTGGATTCCGTTGCCCAGATTGTGGATAAAATTCACGAGGTCGCTCTCCAGCCCAACGCGCAGGTTGCTGCAGTTTCCTCGTCGACGCCCACATCCACAGTGTCGTGCCCGATGTCTGTCATCGAAAAACTTACTCACCGTATCGATGACCTGTCACGGCAGGTCGCTGAGCTATCGTCGAGTTCCCGTTCGCGCTCGAAGTCTCGAGCGACGTCTCCACGCTGGCGTCGTCGGTCCCGGAGCCGCTCTAATGCTGGCCCGGGGCACTGCTGGTATCATCGGCGGTTCGGTAACAAATCTACGAAGTGTCGCGCCCCGTGTTCGTTCGTGCCGGGAAACGGACCAAGCAGTCAGTGAAATCGGCAGCGCAAGACTGCAGTAGTGTATCTGGTGGCCGTGTGTTCGTGACAGACCGTAAGACAAAAGTTCAATTTTTAATAGATACCGGTTCTGATCTTTGCTTATACCCGTGTAAATACATTCGTGATAAACTGTGTGTTAAAACGGATTACAAACTGTTTGCCGCTAACGGTTCCGCGATTAATACGTATGGTTGGGTAAATCTATCGTTGGACTTTGGACTTAGACGTGCGTTTGTGTGGCGTTTCGTAATAGCTGACGTCACGAAGCCTATAATAGGCATAGATTTCTTGTCTCATTATAACTTGTTAGTGGACGCTAGACACCATCGCTTAGTTGATAATGTAACTTCGCTAAGTGCCTTTGCAACGCCCGCTCTGTCTGCTGTGTGCCATATAAAAGCTGTTACAGGTTCTTCGCGCTACCATGCCTTGCTCTCACAGTTTTTAGACATCACGCGTCCCCCGGGAGACCTGTCTACGCGTGAGGTGAAACACAATACGCTGCACTACATTCGAACAACGCCAGGACCACCCGTATACAACTGTCCACGCCGGTTGGCGCCAGATCAACTCCGCATCGCTACCAGGGAGTTCGAGGAGATGGTAAGAACAGGTATTGCAAGACGATCTGACAGCCTACGGTCGTCCCCTTTACATCTGGTACCAAAGATACATGACGAGTGGCGATCATGCGGCGACTACCGTGCATTAAACGCGCAAACAATACCTGTCCGATATCCGGTCCGCCATATAGGTGAGACAATTTATCAGGCTGTACCATTTTTAGTAAAATAGACTTGATCCGAGCTTACAATCAAATCCCCGTGAATCCGTCCGACGTGGCAAAAACTGCCATTACGACCCCATTTGGAATGTTTGAGTTTCCGTTTATGAGCTTTGGATTGCGCAACGCTGCTCAAACATTCCAACGGTTTATGGATGAGATATTAAGGGACTTGGAGTTCTGCTATCCATACATTGATGACGTGCTTGTGGCTTCTCAGGACGAGGCCTCCCATATGGATCATTTGCGGCAAGTTTTTCAGCGCCTTCAGGAGCACGGAGTTGTAATAAACGCCTCGAAGTGCGTTTTTGGCGAGCCCCAAGTGGAGTTCCTGGGTTACATCGTGTCTGCGGAAGGCACCATACCGCTCCCACAGAAGGTACAGGCCATCCAGACTTTCCCGCAACCGAAGACCATCAGGGAGCTGCGCAGAATCCTGGGTATGACAAATTTTTATAGACGTTTTGTCCCCATGGCAGCTAAAATTCAAGCCCCGCTGCATCAATTATTGTCTGGCAAAGCTGTTAAACCCAGCACCCCTATCACCTGGACGACGGAGCTCCAGGATGCATTTACCGCTTGCAAAACAAGTTTGGCTGATGCAACGATGCTGGCACATCCAGAACCAACAGCGAGTCTTACCTTATGGACTGATGCCTCAGATAACGCCATCGGGGCAGTAATTCAACAAAATATCTATAGTAAATGGCAACCCCTTGGATTCTTTTCCAGAAAGCTGAATGCTGCGCAGAAGAAATATAGTCCCTTCGACAGGGAGTTGTTAGCCATTTACGAAGCGGTTAAATACTTCAGGCATATGGTGGAAGGTAAGCATTTCACCATTTATACAGATCACAAGCCAATCGTATCTGCATTCAGAAAAGCCTCAGAAAACTGCTCACCTCGACAGTTTCGTTATTTTGATTTCGTGTCTCAGTTCACCACAAACATAAAACACATCGCAGGTGAAGACAACGTGGTTGCCGACGCTCTATCGCGTACAGATGCTATTACAGCACCCATAGATTTAGACGCCCTGGCAGACTCGCAAACGGCTGACCAGGAGTTACAAGCCCTGCTTAAAAGTGACTCTTCAATTGACCTTCAGAAAATTAAATTTTCAGACTCTAGGAAGAGATTGTACTGCGACATGTCCAGACCCTCACCGAGACTTTATCTGACGCCACAATTCCGTCGACAAGCGTTCGAAGGCGTGCACGGCCTGAGTCATCCAGGGGTTAAGGCTACGGTAAGACTGATGACCGAGACATATATTTGGCCTAATATTAAAAAAGACTGCAGCGAATGGACGCGTGGTTGCCTCCCTTGCCAACGCTTAAAAGTGTCCCGACATACTCGATCACCGGTGCATACTTTTGTTCCACCGTCGAACAGATTCAGTCATGTACATATCGATCTTATTGGACCCTTGCCGATTGCACACGACTATAAGTACTGCTTAACAGCAGCCGATAGGTTTACGCGTTGGCCAGAAGCAATACCACTTCAGGACATCAGAGCTGACACAGTAGCGAGCGCATTCTTTACTGGTTGGATATCACGCTTTGGTTTGTCCTGAGAAGATAACGACCGACAGAGGCAAGTAATTCGAGGCACATTTATTTAGGGAACTGGGGAAAATGATCGGTGTTAACCATTTACAGACGTGCTCGACCATCCAGCTGCAAACGGAATGGCTGAGAGGTTCCACCGCCAATTAAAGTCTGCAATAAAATGCCATACCAACGATGATTGGGTAGAAGTTCTTCCACTAGTTCTTGGAATACGAACGGCTTGGAAGGAGGACATTGGTTCATCATCGGCCGAGTTGGTGTACGCAGAAGCGTTAGTCAGCGTTACGCTTACCAGGTGCATTTTTCGTGGTGCAAAGAAGTCGTGGATTATACGGATTTTTTCTCCCGTCTGCGAGCTAATATGCAGAAAATTAAACCTACACTCGTAGTCCATCACGGTACAGCTCCAGTGTTCGTAAGCAAGGACCTGTCTTCTTGCTCGCAAGTTTTTCTTCGTCACGATGCTGTCAGAAAACCCTAACAAGCACCATATACCGGACCTTTTGCTGTTATAGAACGAGGAGACAAATTCTTTAATATAGATATCTGAGGCAAGCCTACCACCGTGTCTATCGATAGGTTGAAACCCGCGTACCTGCTCAACGACCTGGCAGAACAAT
>DWPQ01002224.1:0-10936 GCA_018251795.1 Perichares adela | reverse complement strand
GTGGTATATCATTGTGCGGAGTGTAGTTAGCTAGTGCTAAACGTAGTGCAATGATGGACCACGTAAGTCACAAGTATTGTATAGTACTTTATAGCACTGTGTGATATAAACCCGTGAACGGAGGGGACTGTGCGTAAAGTGCGGGTCTAGGTCACACTGTGCTATAAAATAATTTTAGTAAACATTTTGGTATTAAAAAATAGGGCTTGGTGATATAAGGGTGAAAATTAAGTATTAGATATATAGATAGATAGTAATAGCTAAATATGCTACATACGTTTATAGAATTTATAAGCAACATAAATAAATAAATATTATTATACAGATATGTATAATAGATACATTAACTCTAATTTTAATCATCTACTTCTGATGCCGACGGTACACCGTGATAAGATTACTTGAGCGGCGGCGAGCGGAAGTCTCACTTAGGAAAGTCATCACCTTTACGACCTAACTGAGAATTAAACCTCAAGCGATTGCACCACCAAGTGCAATATCTATATTGCTTACTATCTGTGCACTCAGCTCTGTGCGCGTGGAATCAGCAGCAAAGCTTTTCCCGCGTAAATTACTATCCCGCGGGAATTATAAAAAAAGTAGCCTAATGTACTCCTTCTGACATCAGATATCTTCAACTGAGTATCTTCTAGTTTAATAATTTGGATATTTTGTCAGTATACATATAGTTACATGCATATTGTTTCTACTACTAATAATAATATTAAACGCCTTTATTCACTGATAATAAATAAATAAATTTCCTCCTTATATCTATGTTAAAATGTAAGTTTTTCAATATTTTTTTTTTCTCAGCAACCATGGTCAGGATATCCTCGGACACAGGCAAAGGCGTATTGCTTCTACTACCTTCGACTAAATATTCTAAATCGTCCGAAAAAACTCATCAGCATATATTTTAAATATTCGAGAACCTTCGCCGTTCTGAAGTCGCTCAAAAATTAATTGCGATGAGAACATCCCGGGCCTATCCTAAGTCGTGGCTTAGGTACAGGTACTACGCGTAAACATTGAGCTGCTAATTTCTTTTTAAACTGACATGGTGCTTTCACAAAAAAACGTAACAGCGTTGACGTCATCACAAATCCCCTCCACAGAGTAATACCGTCATCAATGTATCTACCGAATGACTTGCGGATATCGTACTCGCTAATATCTATACTGTACCAGTAACTCATTACTTTTTATCAAACATTATAAACTACATCGTATTCTCATTTTACCGGCAGGTTTTCTAGTTGTATGTATTAGAAACATATCTGCAATAGATAAATACAATATTAACATCAAATTCTTTCGAGAGATACATGTAAAAAGTATTTCCGAATAAAATTTCCTTTTTTTTTCTTCTTTTCCGTATTTCTCTAGTCCTGTTATCTCACCAAAGGTTATCCGGAAGAAATTGATATATAGCGATATAGTCGCCATTGGAAGACGGTTTATTTTATTTACATTGCGAAATAGTTTACAAACTAGTTGATCATGCAAACGTTGTTTTGTCATATAATTTTCTGTTCTGTGTATTTTAATATTAAAAATTGGGAGCTGGTGGGAGAACGGTGAAAATTCAGGGTTAGGTGTATTTTTTAAATGAAATTATAATTTAATAATAATATTATTTTAATGTGCTCTAACTTATGTTTCGGACCATAACGACTAAGGCATACAAGTCCCTTGGTATCGTTATCCGGAAGTCAAAGGACTTTGAAAGTGTCGCTGCGATCAAAATTTAGTACAACAGCTTCGTAAGAAGTATGTTAGAAAGTAACGCTATCTGGAGTCCACATGAACTTAAATATATACTCATGTTGGAGAAACTCCAGAAGAAATTTTTGAGGTGGCTTTATTTTAAAAGATATGGTTATTATGTTGGATTTCCTTATATATATCCTAGTACATTCCTCCTAGGTATGCTAGGTTACGAATCACTAGAATCGCGACGTATCGCGACATTGATGATATATTTTTTCAAGTTAATAAGGGGTGATATATCTAACCCTTCGTTGCTTGAATTAATAACAGTATTCGTCCCAGACGAGGACATCAGGTCTTGTCATAGAAAATTGTTCGCAGTACTCGACTGCAGATTAGTATTGACCAGGGGATCACCTCTGATATAAGCGTTGACCCTTCTTAATGGCATACTGGTCTGGAATTCTTCGCTAGATATCTTTTTCTCCAAGCTTGCTGTATTATGCACAGCAGCCAGGAGATATGTTGAAGCTAATGAGTGAGTAGACTAAGTAAACGAATTTGAATTGTATCCGTAATGTTTCTTTTATAATGTGTGTAATAAATAAACAAATAAAATAAAATAAAAATGTCCAATAAATAAAAATGTTTGTAGTAGACCACCGTTGTCATTTAGGGATATAAAAAATAGATTACAGCCTATTCGCAGACCTACCGAATATACACAAAATTTCATAAAAATCGGTCAAGCCATTTCGGAGGAGCATGGCAACGAGCACTGTGACACGAGAATTTTATATAAAGGTATAACTTTTGTATAACTTCCTGTGTGTACTATCCATTTTATCTGTAAATTTTTTGCTATAGTACACAATAAAGATTATTGTATTGTATAAATAACATAACAGACGAACTGGCAACCCCCTCCTATTATACGTCAGTAAAAAAACAATAATTACAGCTCCATAAACTTCCCACAACGATATTAATAACCTGCCAAAGATACAAAACAGTGCTTAGAAACGATGACGTCATAAAATTGCGTAACAATTATGTTTCGGTGTAATCCGATGACGTCACCATTAATTCCATTAAACATCTTTGCAATTCAATTTATTTCTGTGAAGAGAATTAAATTAATGTGATTCTTTGGTGTCATGGACGTCTATGGGCGACGACGGCCGCTTACCATCACGTGGTGGTCATAACCATCACTGTAACTACCATATTTAAATACAAATTAAATTAATGTATTAACCTTTAACCTTTCGGACTATTAACCTATGTTTCAAGGTTAACTTTGATGATAAACTGAATTAAACGGTCTGTGTAGTAGAGTAATAGTATGTAGGTTAGTTAGCTTAGTCTAGTACTGGTAGTGAGAGGGAGAGGGGGAAAGAATAGGATACGGGAGAAGAAAGAATAAGAGAGGGGTAGAACAATGAGCGAGAAGCAGAAGAATAAGAGCGGGAAGGATGAAACAGGGGGACAGGGCCGTGTTCGAACGCGATGAAAAATCTGCTTAATATTCTTATGCTACCTCGTAGTAACAACGCAGTTGTGTCAATAATATCAAAAACGTATTTAGACATTTTGTAAAACTACCGAGATGTTTCCCTAACAACTCTTTAATATCCTTCTCATATATAATATATAAAATTCGCGTTATTCGCCTCATTCTCGTGTCACTCCTCCAAAATAGTTTGATTGATGTGTTTGATCGATGAAACAAATGTATATTTAGGAGGTCTGAGAATAGGTTGTAATCTAATTGTTATACCTCTAAGTGATACACCCAATTTTTTTTTGTTTTTGGACAAGATTTTTTTGTTTAGAGCATTAAAAAAAAACATAGTACGTTCACTAAAAAAATCATAACGCTTCAGGAATAACACAGATGGGAAGCTCGACCCACTGTTTGCGGAGGAGTGTCATACCTAATCTGTCCTACCTTCATTCTTCGTAACAGTATTACAGAGATAACACATATCAATGAAATATTCTGAATGACGGTGCGTTTCATAAACATGATGTCATCTTTATTTACATAAATAGATAATTACGCCGTATCTCGTGTTATGAAACAAACTACTGTCGGAAATACTTACCGTCTACCACCTCGACAGTACCACCACTCACCGTCATTCACAATCAAGGATTCTATTCTACCACTAATGTTCAAATACATAATCATCTATTCATATCGGTATCATTGATACTCTTATGCAGGTCATATTTTTCTTCTACCGTTTCAGAACTGTTAAGAAGTGTTACTTTTTGTTTGTCTGTTTCTGATGGTCATTTTGCTGTTGGCCCTAGCGGCCTTTACAGCTTCAGTGGTTCTTTCGCCGTTTCTTCTCATGCATGATAAGGCCATTCCAAAACGGTATTAGAAGCAATAAAATTGACGTGCTCAAGTGTAGTAGTGATACCTACATGAATAAATGAATTTAAATTGGACAGACAGGAACTTGGAATGCTCTGCCAGATTAAGAAACTAGCGAAGAGGTGGGGAACCCTCTTCGACTCCACAGGGGCTGCGACTAAGGGCACCCCCAAAAACATTATCCTGGTCCAATTGTAGCTTATCCGGTCAGGATAAAGCTCCAGTTTTTTATCACATCGAGACGGATTAAATCGTAGTTAACTACACTGGCCAATTGCCAATCGCCAATCGGAAGACATCATATCAAGAAGATTAAAAAGTTATGTGCATATTAAAAATTAAAAATCAGTTGCTAAGTAGAGGAAAACATTATTACTTTAATGTCTTAAATCACTTCAGACGTACGTACACATACCAACTTTTTTTATAATTTTTGTGTCTCTCTATTTGTCGCGGTCTGGCACGGCATTACTGATTTTGACGCAATTTTCACTTATCGACATTTACACTGGAAAAACTTTATGACACAATGATTTCCACGCGCAAAGCCACGTGCACATTCGATTACATATGGAAAATGGATGATGGTAACTCATTGACGTCTTTGTGTTGGACGTCGCCGACCACTCACCACCAGATGATCAGTCACCACACATATCAGCTATTCATAGTCGTATGTTTTGTTGCGATTAGAAATACACAACGACATAACAGTTATTGTACAGTTATCAGTTGCTATAATTAATTGAAAAATTGCTGATACGCTCGCGTCGTACAGCTCTATCAGAATATGACATAATCCAGCCTTCGTGCTGATTATGATGGAAATTTACTGTGTGATCGAGTTAAATTGTGTAAGGTAAGTCACCTGTTAAAATTAAGGGAAAAGATCGCACTGAAAACCAGTACTCTTGGGTCGGTAGTCCGGTAAAAGCTGAGGGCGATCGTTTTTTGTCATCATTTACTGTACTGTAAGGCATCTCCACAAGCACCAAGTTTTATAGAATCACGCAAGTCTGTTTGTTTGTCTATGTATTCGATAACTTCTTCCCAAAATGGAATATAGAAATAAGCTAAATGTAATTAATCAAAGGTAAATAGGTGAGACATGTCCGATGTTAGGCCCGGGAATTAATTTTCAGGGAACGGAATAGTTTCTCTGGTTCTTTTAGATAGCTGATGTAACACGATCAGCACTGGTGTAGAAAAGCTCCATACGTAATGAGACAGAGAGAAAGAGAAGGAGGTAAAAATAAGAGAAAAGAGAGTGAGCTAAAGAGAAGAGAGGTAGGTAAAGAGATGAAAAGATATGAGAGAGAAAGAGGTAAAAAGAAGAGAAATGAAGAGAGAGCCAGAGAGAAGGGACGAGAAGAGAGAAGGAGACAAAGAAGAGACATTACAATATATTTCCAGTATCAAAAAATGATGACGTCAAAAGTAAAATAAGAATATCGTTGTTGATTTGTACCCATAATAACACAATACATACGTCCTTTACCAAGATTGTAGACGGTGTAATTAATAAGATTGATGTTGTACAAATGAACACTATAATTTAAGTTATACAACCATAAAAACATGCCACTAATGTTTTACAACGTACTGCGCCGTCCGTTCGTTAATCATATGGTGGTGTAATAACCATGACCATCAACGGCGTATCGTGTCCTCAAATCTATACCTACACTTATTATAAAACAAAGTCCCCTCATGTATTTGTGCCCCTTTTTCTCAAAATCTGCTGAACGGATCTTTGTACGGTTTGTACTAAAATATAGTGCAAAACTTTCAGAAGGCTAAAGGCAATAGTGCATTACGATTTTATGTCAATTGACTGAACTATATCGATTAATGTTAAAAAATCTCGCCTGCTGGGAGTTATCCACGCGGGCGAAGCCGTGGGCACAGCTAGTATCGATACAAAACATTTGCGGGGTATTCGATCGAGCCTTGCGTTGTTATTAGACGAGACTAATCATAATCATGTGACAGTTATTAGCTGTGACAGTTATTAACTATGACAGTTCTTAGCTGTGACGTCATATTCGTTGCGTAGAAAAATTATAAAAGCTGTATTTTTTTTACAATCGCAGTACCACACCTACACCCACAAACCTTGTTGATTAAACCTTAAATCTGATAAGATTCCGGAGTTGTTAAAGTATGTATTACATGTAATAAATGTTTTATTAGTTTAAGTATTTTAAGAAAATTTCCAACAATAAACATACACTATACGGAAAATTTTAATGCGTCATTAGCCTTATGTCAAAAAGCAAGTTTTATATGTTTCAAAATATTAAGCTGTGGAAATTTAAAAAAAAATAATAACAAATAATTTTGACCCTTATTTGTTATTTTTATAATATCTAATATATTTTTTTAATATTGAATTATTATGATAAAGATATCCTTCTAGATTTAAAAATAGTCACAACATGTTAAGCTCACGTCTCAACACGTGGTTCAAAAATACGAAATGTTTTTTCTTAAAAATACTGCGATCTGTGGATGCATTAACCTCTAAAAATTTCTGACCTAATTAAAATCACTTTACGATCTACTTCAATATGAAAAAGGTGGGACTCAAAGTACGTCCACCTATCACATTTCGTCACAATAATTCATTTCGTTGCCATAATTCGAAAACGTACGCACATTTTGGCGAGCCCGCAAATTTTGGCACGCCAAAACGTTTTCAGGGAAACCATTTCCGCGTCTGTTCTCCGACTAGTTGACTCATCGTTTAAAAACAAACCTAACTAGTTCGTGAAAAACTCTTACATCAAAGTCCTTGCAACTACTTCTGACTTGTTAAACGGAACGGAATTAAAAGTATTTAATGTATAAGAAAAATTATAACAAAAAACGTTAAGCTCCTTAGCGCGTGACTAAGCGCAAAATTTCAAGCGGATATTAACTACGACTTTAATTTGTAGCCAACAAAAACATATCATTTAAAAATCCGGATTTTTTTATTCGTTATGACAAGAAGAAGAGAACGAAGAAAAGTTTTTATGACGTCCGGACGTGTGACGTTTTGACGTGCCTCCTGATGGTAAGTGTTCACCATCGTCAACGGACGTCCGTGACACGAAGGAGGCGGAACATCTGTCCTGGTTCTACGACTGATTATTGGACAGATTGTCGCAGACGTAGAAAAGTGTTTCACCTTTTCAAAGTGAAAATGTCGTTACTGGGAGGGTAATAAGATAGTAAGGGGCCACGTACGAAAGCATTCAAATATGGATTTGGCCTTTTATACCTATTTTGTTTTGAAATTAGGTTTTTTTCAAATCGTTAAGTTTAAAAAATATTTCATAAGAACAGTTTCAAGTACCGTTCATCGTACAATTTACATCAAAATCAATAAAACCGTTTCAAAACGACTACAGGAATAAGATAAATATTAAAATCAGCTGGCTACGGCTGCTCATTTTGCCGGCAAAAATAAATTTGCCGCGGTCCAAATATGATTGTAATTAATTAACATTTTTTTTATGAATGTTTATAACATTTTCTTATAAACGTTTATTTTGATAACTGTATTTAAATATAGAACATCTGAGATCCCTACAATATACAATTCGAAACTCATCCTGATATTTTAATATTATTCAACGACAATGTTTTAGGTACTCTGTGCAACTGTGGCACCTCAAATTGTTTGTTGGCATCGTTAGTATAAACGTAAACTAATGATTTTATTCAATGTATTTGTATCACATAGACATAAATATAATACGCCATGATTTTAGCTTTCAGCACTATTATACACTCTCTATGCTAAATCTTTATACTCTTCCAGGCGAGAAACCTGCTAAAATATTCACGTATTAATATATAGATTATCGCAGCTCGATTGTTATTACTTATTTATATGCCTCTCGAACATAGAACTTTCTCGAATCTAGATAACTCGAGGCGCTTCGAGATAACATTCAACTCAATTGAAAAAAAACTAACGCAGTAAGTTTTAACGTCGATCTGTTCAGGAGAATTCCGTCTAATCCTGTCATCTTTCCGAAATTTTGTACGTTTAAAAGCAGTAATCAACTTACTAAAAAAACTTTGCACGCAAATTTGCATAAAGTTGTGGGTGGGTTATGATTTTTTGATAAAGCTATCAGTAGTCCCTCTTAGCGTAGAATTACCCATTTGCCTGCAGAAGTCCAGCGAAAGATATCGGTTCTCATTCTGAGAGAAGAGCTACTCCGAGCAATTGAACATATAGAGTGTGAAGAAGACTAAAAATTACCAATCGCTGGCAAGTGCAAATTCCTACAAAAATGGGCCAACTCAAAGTATTTTAGATTTGTTGTGATTACCACTAGTCTAATACAAAGTATACCAAGCTATAGCTTTTAAAAATAACATAATTACCAGTAAACATATTTATAAGTAAGTTGTTGGCCTCATTAGACATTAGTTCCCTGTACTCCCGAACATCTACTGAAATTATGCTAGCTGAAATATCGTTATTATTTCACAAAACTCCTTGGCGATACATTTAAAATTTAAATATTTTTTACATGTCTGATAAAATAAAGGAAGATTCCTTTTCATAATCATATGTCTTGAAAATAAAATAATCTATAAAATTACCACGCGGAAAAATCCTCTAGAAAGTAATTTACGAAACTCCAAAACAGTTTGTATATTTAAAATAAATACGATAAATATTTTTTCACATTTCAGATATAGTAAACGAAAATTCCTTTTTCATAATCACATACATGTCTTTAAAATAACAAATCTATAAAATGATGTCGCGGAAAAACAAGAAAGTGAGAAAAGAAACGCCTAAATGACTTAGGAGCAAAAGTAAATTTCCGAATAAGTTCCTTTAAAAATGTTTAAACTTCACAGCGAACCCGCAGGAAATATCATAAACTCAAGTTTTAATATACTTTTGCACACCTTTAACTAGTTATTTTGATTTTGTGAACCGTTTTAATAACCTTCAATTCCACAGGTTTATTCATGAAAAAGCAACAAAAACCGGTATCGAATTATCTGTCTTAAAACAAAATACAAAAAGCCGGTAAAACCTACATACACTAAATAAATGAAATGTCGTCCGTTCCCAAGTAATCATTCATGTAAAATCATTGTAATTAATCAAATGCTTAGATTCTTAGTAATTAAATGCATGCGGCTAACAATAACATTTACATTACGAATGAGATCAATTAAAGTTCTAGAGCATAAAATAATTACCTTATTTTAAAAATATCAACACACTTCACTGCAATCGATCAAGGATTAATTTATTACAAAAAGAAAAACTGAAAAACTTATCGAGCGTCAGACGTCAACCGAATTCACGTCCACACGACCTCGCGACCACGCGTAAACTGACTGACTGACTGACACTGCATCGACTTCCGAATTTAAAATTATAATCATCAGACGGACTCGTACACAGTGCGCTATTTCTATAACAACCATTGTGCCATAGAGTAAAACACGCACGTATTGTACCATCGCAGAAATTATGGCGTAATAACAACTTGCATACGAACTGCCCATCAGGGCCCTAATTCTGCAGATTAAGTAAAAGGAGATATTTCATTTTGGGCTATAACCAAAAAAGAGAAAAATAACTTGATTTCAGGAAAAATTGTAATTTGCTATTTTTCGTCTAGCTCGCTGTGTACAACAATAAAATAGTTTTGAAATATTGCCATATACTACAACAACATGGCGTCGGCTTGAATAATTTATATTGTACACGTTCAAAAATCGAATCAAACGGGTACGTTGGTACTCGAGAACGTATAAATGGTTAAATAATAAAGGAAAAAGTTGATAATTGCAGAGTATTTCCATAAAAGTACAGATTTATTATAAATATATTTTGACATATTTAATTAACAGCCATTTTATGCGTAATTTTAAACTCGATTTTGTCGAAATTATAATTTTGCGACATATCACCTTCATTCACTCGTGCCTCACCCGACATTTCATTTTGTGCGTTAGTGATATCTCGTATACGTGCACGCCATACACGGGGATGATAACTGCGAGGGTGTGTCTATGAGCGTTTATTATTTACCACTACTAGCTGAGCCCGCAGGTCTACTTGCGTGGAAATCAGTGTGTCGCAAAACATTTAATTTTCTCACATAATTCCCGACCGGCGGGAATTCTAAGATAAAAAATAGCTTAAGTTACTCCTAATTACATCAGCTATCTTCCAGTGAAAGTCCCGTCAAAATCGGTCGGCAGAAATTAGACGGAACAAACAGACAGACAGACAGAGGCGGACAAAAAATATAAAAAATGTTATTTTGGTATATTATTATGTACCGTGTATACATACATATGTAATTGGTAAAAAGCGGTTATTTTATAATTACAATCAGACACTCCAATTTTATTTATTTGTATAGATGTATAGATAGATCACTTACATAATGTTCCAAGAAAGTTAACAAAGGTTAGAGATTTCAAAACCTGGAGTGTTGTCTTCGTACGTGGTTCACCAGGAGTCACCATTGCCAGGGAAAGTTGGCTTGAATTCAAGTATGGCTGGAACGGCTTACAACAAAAATATTTTTATTGTTCTAAATAACAATAATTTTGGTATTTTACTTCTCTATCTGTCTGTACATTTACTGTACTCATATGATCATACTTAGAGCTATTCCCACGGGATAAAATAAAAAATAACGTACATTAAGACCTTAGTAAGTAATGTGAGAGGTAGTGATAGCCTGGCGGTTGAACGTTGGTTTCCCGAACGGGAGGTCGTGCGTTCGATCTTCGGCGCGCACCAATAATTTTCTAAATTATGTGCGTATTAGAAATTAATTATCACTTGCTTTACGG
>DWPQ01002223.1:0-10936 GCA_018251795.1 Perichares adela | reverse complement strand
GAACCACCCTCAACGGACACTTGTCAGACTAACGTTAACTTTTGGCTTTGTATATAGTAATGGAACGTTGTGATATTTAAATGGCGCTTGTGTATTGCTGCTGTATTTTGTTTGAAAAAACGTCGCCTTGACGACAGTATTAGTGGGTTTCCTATGAATTCTATGCTTATTTTTACTATGTATTTAATAAATTATGGATGAAACCCACAAAATTCAAGCACAGACGTCGGAAATTAAGGTGAGTATTATTTTTATTCAACCTGTCGTCTTTCGATTGCTAAAGATATTTTTAAACGCTATACTGTAACATTTGGTTTTGAAATTAAGTAATAACTAGTTAGAGCTGGAGCCCTTATTCTCCTAAGTTTTGAAATACTTCCGTCAAACAAGTCGACTCCAGTAGTATTTCTATTTACCTTTCGTTTACCAATGATAGTAAGTAATTTTCACCCAGTTTTATTTATAATATTGTATATTTTTAGAATGTCCTTCCGGATGTCGTACATTCTCAACAGATTCCCGTTTCGGGAGTGGTCGTAAACGATGAAACGGAATCAGAATTCGATACAGGGCAAAATATTGGAGAAGAGCCGAAAGGAAGTGAAACTCCCCACAATGAGGATGAAATTAGCGAAATCGAATCTATATCGGAACATATTCCTTCGAAGATGGAGTACTCGGTCACAGAGTCCGATAATATTGATCAGTCGAAAACCCGAGATAATAAGGTAGAGACTGACGAAGGAAAATCTACAACAATATCTTTAAATGTCATTGTACCTGAAACACATCAAAGTGAGAGTCCTAGCTTAAGAGATCCACACAAACAAAGTAGTTCTTGGAATCTAGAAGTAAATCCTGTGTCAGAAATACACCTCAGTGAAGAGAGTCCTGTGAATTTAGCTGTATCATTAGATTCTTCGAAAGAAATTGTTCAAGAACAGAAAACAGAATCGGAACAGTCTTATGAAGATGACTCCAGAGAATCTCAGAAAAGTGGTGAGTTTATTGACTCACTTAATGAACAAAGTCAAAGATCTGATCAAATTACTGAGGGTACTCCTGAAAAATTAAGTACATCAGCAGATAAAGAGAAGGACTGTCCAAGCTATTCCAGTTCAGATTCTGAAGAAGTTATAAAGCTAGATATTAGAGGACAAGGGGTTCCAAAATTTCCATTACAAGCTGCTAAAATATTTTTTGGGCCTCCCCCAGAGGGAAGCACAATTTTGAGTTGCACTGAAAATATTCCTGTTTTCCAAAACTTACTTTCCCCCTTTCTTGTTGGTGCTACCGATGGTGTCAAAATTGAAGAGGTATTTGAAGACAATGAACCTCCCCTTATAAAGGAGTTGACTCCAGAAATATCTGAGCACTCCTTGAGCTCCAGTGAAAAGCCAGAACAGTATTTATTAGTCGAGGAGGTCACTGTAAATAATGATAGAAAAGAGAAAGATAAGCATGATGTGGAAACTGTAACACCACCAAAATCCATGGCCCCTGAGGAGGCTTCATTCAGCACCCTGAACACAGAATATAAAACTATATGTGAGGAGTACCACGAGAAGGTACTGGTTGTCTATGGGTTGTGTCTCTGTATTTGCCTGCTCTATGCTGTGATCCTGCTTTGCCTGTTAATTATAATAATACCAATTGCATGCTATATTTACATATTTATCACTCTAACATATACAATTTTTGAGGGCATGACTAAAAACACTATAGGATTGATATTTTCCTAGACCTAATTTTGTTTTGTTATTTACCTTGTGTGTTCATTGTATGATTGCTTAATAAAGGAATTAAACAATATTATTGTTGATCTCAATAGTAGGTTTATTTTGATTTTGCAAGTATATTGGCTTCCTATTTTGTTTTTACTAAATTGATGTAATAGATTATGTAATATTATCTAAAGCACTAAGAGGAAAACTTCAGACTTCAGACCTCATTAGGTCATGGATGTAGTGGTGTGAACTTTGTGTAAAATGAGGAAAACAACAACCTGAGTGTGTTAATGAAAGTACATTTTGATTAAAAATATATTTACCAGTCCACATACCTAATAATACCATGTTCCAGGAGTTTGTGAGTGCTATACATTACTATTTTAAACATGAAATAATTAGTGGGAACACAAATGTACACGTTATGGTTTGAATCTGCATGTTGCTTGTATTTTTAAACTTCATAAATGCCAACTTATCCTTAGGCGTAGGTCCTTGACAGGTGTCATTTAACGGTTTTGGTGTATTTACCATTATTTTTTAAACGATTTTGTTTATTGCCACGAGTGTGCACCGAACCGAACCGTCGGCGTGTCGTCCTCGCGTCCGCCGTATGCTTCGTGTTACGTGTACTGATGCGCGCTTTGTCTTTCAGCTTGTGCACTACGAAGACGCTCTCACAAGTCGCGATCGACTAATAGACGAACTCACCGTCTCATTGCAGCGATCGGTCCGCGAACGGGACGACCTGAGGCACGAGAACGATCACCTCGCGAACGAGGTGCACAATTTACAGCACATCGTAGCTGAGAGATCGCAGTCCGACAATGGCACGTTAAACGCACAGTTGTCCGACTTCATCAAGTACCACACCATGGTGAAGGACGACAGCACCAAGTTTTACTCGGCGATTGTGAGCGGAACGACCTCCCTTCAGAGCTCCAACGGAGAGAAGGACATGGATCACGAGGAGATAACCGTTAACTATTCCAAATCGGATCTAAGGTCGTCCGGGTCCTCCGACGACTTTCAACTCGGCATCGAGAACAAGCTGAACGTTCTGTTGAACAAGTTCGAGAGCTGCATCGAAGAGAATCTTAGGAATAAGTTGAGGGAGAGCTTGATACAGATATTGTGCGATGAGATCGGCAAGATGCGGGTAGAAAATGTTACCGATCTGAAGGAGTTGGAGGCTCAAATGAAGCAGGACAAGCAGGCGTACACGATAGAGACGCGGCGGCTGAGGGAGCTCCTCGCGGCGGTGAAGGCGGGGAATGCAGATATTGAAGTTCTACGACAGGAGTTGAGCATTAAGCACGAGAAAGAGATGGAGAACTTACGAACGTACTTTGAGAAGAAGTGCTCGGACATGGAACGAAGGTAAGCTTGCCATATGTTTGCTGTTTGTTGTGCTTAGTTAAAAGGCTGGCTATTTAATCTTTTAATGACAAACAATGTTGTAATGAGCCTATTAATTTATTAATTATTCGTTTTTTTGCTGCCTAGGACTAAAAAGTAAGTATTGATAACTTGTATGGAAGGTACATAGTCTCATTTTCTAACGCTGCGGTCATTTTTGTCCTATACAAACAGCCATGACCGATTATGAATAGGTTTTAAATCTATTTGAGGTAGGATATACATATTTGTTGGCAGTGTGTAATTATAGCCAGATGGACTCCAGTACTTGTTCGTACTCAGCCACGTTGCCCCGATGTATATTGTCCACCAACCCAAGTGCCAAAAGTGATGGCCATCCGAACTGGCCATTATGTTTTTAGACTACTATCGGACGAATGATTCTAGTAAGGCACAATAGCGCTTAAGAAATGTTTCCATAACCGATTACTAACCGAGCCTAAAAATGCTCAACTCATCGACCACCTGCTTTACTCGTCATGGAAACAATTCGTAAACATAATCTGAAGATTGATTTACATCAAAATTTAAGTCTAGAACTAAACACTAGTGCACAATGTAAACTCTGGCTAAGCCAGCTCTAAGGTAACATCGTTGTCCAGCTACTCGGAGGAGGTGTGGCGGGGGCGGCTGTGCGCGTCCCCGCCGGGCTCCGCGGCCTCGGACTCGCCCGAGCGGGACCTGGAGCTGGCGGCGGGCGACGGGCGTCGGCGCGCGCGGAGTGCTGACCTGCCCTCTCTCAACATGGAGGTTGGTATCTACACACATTACCAATCATCGGTCCGGTACTGCGTGGGATTCCACAGATATTTATATAACCATCACGCGTAGTCTACCATCAATGTAGAATATTGGATATTACACTTTTTATTTGTAATATTTATTATGTCGTTACAGGAGTATTATTTATTATTAGGAACAAATTTAAGATATCTAGATTTTCTGGGAAAGTTACCAGATAAGAGAGGGAAGTCTTACCCATTTATATCGTGATACGGAAAACCATCGCGATGTCCAGATTATTGCAGACCTGGTGTCTCTTCACACATAAAAGTTTTCACGTACCTTGTCCCTAGGTCCTCTAAAAATGTCATAATTCTCCGTACGCTAGTAATTTAACTGTGACATGTTTTTGAATGTGTTTTGAGAAAAAAGGTACAATTTGTGACAATCCACAGACATCGACACCGCTAAAGCAGTCTGTTCGACAGGCGAGCAAGAGAAACGACCAGTTGTTGGAAGACGTGAGAGCGGAACATTTAGCGTATGTCACGGAGCTGCAGGCGAGCCACAAGGACGCCGTAGCCACCTTAGAGGAACAAGTAAGTGCTTTGCAAACAAGCACGTCTCGTTTTGGACACTCCAATTAGAAATTGTCACATTGAAAAAAAAATCCTTAACAAACCTGTAAAGTACTCATAAATTAGTATGAGGAAAGCTGAATTTAACAGGAGTATTTCAGGAGTTATGGACTATGACCCTTAAACCCTCAGTACGACATGAGACCCGAGCCCGGCAGTGGGACAACTATGACTTGTTATGTACGTTTGTATGAGTTCTGGATTGTGTTAGTTATCTAGACCATGTTAAGCTGGTCAAACTAATTATAGAGGTGCTATGGTGCTGCTTCCGCGTATCGTAGGAATTGGGGGTTCTTTGATTCGATCCAAAAACTTCTGGTATACGTTCAGGAGTACCTCCTACATATAGAAGGTCTCTGAGCAATGAACGTGTTTGTGACATGTTCCCAGTAGCAGTCACCTTACCAAACCGGCGTTCCTTAACTCATTGGACACTTAAGTCAATCCCAAGCAAGTACTATACAGGCTTCATGATAATGTTACGCACGCCATTTTCGTTCACAGATAACCCAACTGAAGGCTCACATTCAGACAACAGAGAACACGGAGGCCAACGTCTCTCTCTACCAGCAAGACATTGACTTGGAGCTGGAGAAGGTTAGGATTCACTGTTTGTACATGTTAAGTATGTGGATAATTGTTAAGCTTCACCCGGGAATGTTGCCGAGGTCCTCCCATCTCTATACATATTCCTCGATGCATAAAGACTGCGTCCATTTCGTTTTCCTTTAAGTAGGTAATCATTTGTATGACTTTGTGTATGGATATTACATGTAAGTATATCGAGCGGTACACATGTTTTAAACTTTAGTGTGAACAGGTGTTACGGTATGATGACATTCTAAAAAAGGGCCTTGTTTAAAAACAATTCACTATTCGTGACATGTTCACTGCTGTGATGTGATTACCTATTTTGGCGTGCAGTATTTTTGCCAATTGACTCGAGCATAAACTCGATTAATCCAAATCTGTTATAAATATTCACAGGACTTTGTTGGCATAAACGTGACAAAACTACTTAATATTTTAAAAATCAGTTGTTTAACAGTTCTAATATTTTTGTAGCGAGGACAACGATCAGATAACATGTTACGTACATGCAGCTCGTGGGCCAGCCTTGCTTAAAGAAATTTCGATAGATTATTAATTACTAAGTAACTAACAAGTTATCGTAAAAACTTGATCTAGATAAGTTTGTTTAATGAGATCGTCATAATGATTTGCCGATCTTAAAGGAAATCGCAATGGACGCATGGCTCACTTGTACATTACATGAGAATGTCTGATACAATGTCTGGGCCGACTGCCGCGATGCCGCCCGTCTTCGGTGTTATTGATTACTGTCTATACTAATAGCGGTGTTTTTAATCTTGCATGCTATATCCTCTGATATACAAAAGCGTACACAGTATTTGTGAATATAAATTTGCTTACGGATGTACCGTATGTCATTGAATAATTCAAATCGAATCAATTTGAATAATTTGTTTTGAGGAATTATGTAAAACTAGTTTTCTAAATTTATAATGTTTCCTATTTTGATAACAGTTCTCTATTATAGATACACACATTCAGTACATAATAGTCGTGACGGCACATAGTATTTGTCTCCCCTTCAGTTTCGGTGTCAGTACACATAACCATCTCCTTCTGTTTCAATCAGCACCGGGCCATTCGTACATTTGTATGGGGCGACTGCATCTGTTCATTACATATCAAGTCCTACTTACACCAAGCACAAACACTACAATTTTAGTCTGAAAATGGCAAAACAGTCCAGAATGCTAAAATTTTATAAAATGCTACCTTTGTATGATACTTTTGTTTACAAATATAATGAACTTGACTGATGACTTTTCTAGAATATTTTTCTCTTTGCACCCTTTCATAAAACGGAAGTACAGAAATTCCAAGAAACCTACATTAGTTACCTTCCCTATCTGGATATTATAATCCTCCTGAACTGCTCATTAGCACACACAAACACACACATAACGACAACACACCATCCCTGCCACTGGGTGTAGTTTCCCATGTACATAGGTGAGCTAATGCCACGTTTCTGTGCCTGCATGGAATGCGACTAACACGCCTGTGTGTGACCTAACCGGGCGGCTTGCTTACCGTCCGCCCGAAGGACCCCCAGCTGCAGCGCCGCCTCGACCAGCTCCGCCACGAGCTGCTCCAGCAGTTCCAGGACCAACTACAGGTAAACTTTACTCGGGTCGCACCGAAAACTCGCTATGGTTGAGTGCGGACATTTTAGATCTATTGTATCAATTGAACAATTAATATACAGGCAGTCCTCGTACAAAAGACACGCTAGATTCTCGAAATATGCGACGTAAGTATAGACATGTTTTATATGTTTACATTATAAAATTCAAGGGAGGGGTTCCACAAGGACTCCAAATGAATGAAAAAAAAACTGTTTTGATTGTCCGGAAACTAACAAAAGAAAATCGTCCGCGACATGTTAATTCCCAGCCGTAAAAAGTGAATTCTCCTGTACCGGACATCTAAACAGTTCACGTACCTTGAGGAATAGTGGGAGAAAATTGTTCGACGTAAGTCGAGGACTACCTGTATTTATTATCAGTCATATATTCATCATCTGTTGTGAACCAAGGACGCACTAGAGTTACCTATTAACGTATCTTTGATCTCACGATCGTCCACCCCGGAAGGCGGCTCCTGCCAACGTGTAAAGAGGTCGTAGCAACGAGTCCACTCTTACTGCCACTAAATGCTTTTGTAAACCGTGTCGAATAGAGCGCTATATATAAGGGTACTCGCAATAGTAACATATATTTTACGTCGATAGCCGTTTGCAACATGATTACACTATTCATAGCAAAATAAGTGCTTTAGAGCAAGTCATGGAACGGCAACACTACATACTCCGGGTATAATAAATAATAATAATATAAGATAGAATAGATCTATGTGTATTTAATAAAGGATTTCTGGTCTACATTCATAGTGACTAATGGAACTTATTTACAGTTCTTAGCAATAGCTCACACAGTATGGGTTTAGATTGAGGAGATTGATTATATACTCTTTTTATATGAATTATATTTACAACTTTTATCGAACAGCTAAAAATATTGGTGACGTCTGACATTGAACTAGAACCGGCCGGATTTGAGGTTTTATTGATCCGAATGAAGTAACGTCATTCTGTTCATGTACTACTGAGTTTGTACAGTATCGTGTGTAAATAGTTTTATTGTAGTGTGTGTTATGTACACCGATATCACATCCGTACGGTGGTGTTGAGAAAAATGATCTATCTGTAGAACAAAATTGCATCAGCGAAATTATAACGGTTTTTTACATTATCGGAGAGCTATTTGGTTCTTTTTTATTTTAAATATTTTTGTTACGCAATGTATAATTGTAACAAGAAATTTATATTAAAATCATGATAATAAAACATATCGTGCTTATAAGATGTCTTTATATCTATAGTCTTGTTAATAAGCGGATCTTCCGGTTACTTATTGGGTGACAACGCGTCAGCGACTCACACGGTTGTCTATGGGTGGCGGGTGATCGTTTACCATAGTCGTTTTCAAGGCGAGACTATAATTTCTATTGGACTAGTACCTCTATTTCTTAATTTACCTGATGTATTTAAATTTTTGATTTCAATACAGTAACGACAGTTTTCTTTGTTTATTGTATCTGTGTCATGAAAACATTGAAGTAGCATTGTTACTAGAGTGGATAGTCGGTTTGCTGAGGACTCCCTACGCCCAGCGGTTGGCCCCCGGCCAGGCGAAAGTACTCCATTAATAAAAATGAGGTGGCCGCACTGGCCGCACAAATAGACCAAGGTTCACTTCCCAATACTTGTTTTGACTGTTAGCATCACGCAGGGTGCCTGGAATCACGATTTTAGGAATAGCTTTTTACTTTGAACGAGAAGCTGTGATTACACGGAATAAAAAAAATGCGAGTGAAAATAAATATGTGAAAATATAAAATATGTGTAAGGGAATATAAACAAATGTGACTGGGCTTGTGTAAGAAAAAGTGTTTGAAAAAACATAACTTTTGGTCGCGGTTTGACTTGTTTGAATTCAAGTAAGGCTCGTTTCTGTGTAGTGTTTAAAAGAAAAGTGTAATAAAACGTTAATTTTAATACCGGTAATAACAATATAAGTGTGTAGAGATTTAGTTAATTTTTCGGAGTTGTTTCGTTTTGGTATTAAGAATAATGTTAGACTGAAGGCATGCCAGATCGGAACCATCTGCGTCTTTGTGCTCGTCGAGTAAGTATTTTTTTTAATTTTTTAGTTAACTCTAAATGTTGCTAGCTTGATCAGTGAAATAACATTCTTAATCGAGTATGTCTATTTAATTGTATGTTTTATTCGTTACGACTTTCATTCGCTATATTTCTACTGTACACTGTACTGTTGTTGTTACACCGGTATCGGACTAAACTATTAATAGCTATTGTTATTCGAAATTTCCTTTAAGAATCCAGTTTCAATTTAGCCAGTCGTTTGAACGGATATCCGTATATCTTATATGGATGTGACGACAAACATCCAGTCTGTAAAATGTGTCTGTTTTGTGCCTTATTACGTCTCTTCCGTATTGTGAATAAAAATCACGTTTATTTTTGTAGTCTATAACGTGTTCGAGTGAGGTACAAGTGAAACGTTTTTATAGATATCTCTACACAGTGAAAAGTTCAATGAAAGCGTGATTCCAATTTTAAACTTGTGAGCGTACAGTCATCGTGACCGCTAGTGTACCGCCATCGCGCCATTTTGAAACATGGGGTTAGGTTGGCGGTCGGCCAGAGACAAGTGACATTTTTCGCGTGATTGACCCGCTTCTTAACTCCACGCTGTCTCCGTTCAGTGTGTTGTTGGCCTAATATAATTGTATATTTCATTAGTATCTGCACTGCAGCCTTTGAATTCGCCGATGCAACCTGGGAATTATATACCACTAGTGAACCGCCCTCGCTTCGCTTCGGGACCCGTAGGTATCAGCCGCGTAGGTCCCGCCTCCGTAGGAATTTCAGGATAAAAAGTAGCCTGTGTTATTCTGGATCATAAGCTATAACACTGCCAAGTTTCATCAAAATCCGTCAACTAGTTTTTTTGTAAAAGAGTAACAAACATACATAACTAATTATGCTAGCTGACCCCGCAAGACTCGTTTTGCCCTACAAATTAAATGTAGTGAAAAATTGGGGTTTGCTGATGAAAGGGTGAAAATAAAGGGTTGTATTATGATGTGGTACTTAATAAAAAATATGTACATATTTACTATATCCTCACAAACTTTCGCATTTATAATATTAGTAGGATACGATATTGCAGTCTAAATAAATTTATAATCGAATTATTATTTTATTTAAAAAATAAGCGCAAAAAACCTCAATCATGTAATGTAATAAAATACGTGTGGCATATTAAATGAAGCGCTCGTTACGACGGTCACTAATATATTTAAAGTACGTAAAATTTAATTTTCGAAATTTCGTAGTTCCCTTACATAAGAAAAACATTGATTGTACGTCTTCTCCACTTACGAGTTTACACAAAGTTTTTAGGTTTCCACGCGAAATAATTAATGGTACACAAAACTTGACCATATCCACGTGACTCCGGATCGTGCTTGACCGAGTTTTAATAGGCTGGTAATGACATAAGGAATACATACACAATGTAATACCTGTGGGACCGGCAGCCGAGCTACTGTCGTACGCAATGCCCAGCGGAGTGGCGTCTCTCCGACACCGCTGCACCGGGACGGTTGGACGATATATCTACTATCTATACTAACCAGTGATCGTGTGGTGGTTTAAATTCTACCTTAAATCATTAAAACAATAATACCTGCGTATTATTAGTTTACACTTCTACACAATAAAATCACTGAAAATACGCACGAAACTTTTTGATAACTGCCATTGTAATTTGCATAATAAACGTCAAAACAATATACGTATATCAAGTGTGCATGTAGGCGTGTCTTTGTACGTGTAATGTTTTATTTTTGAATTTATGTACTTTATAAGCATTATTATTGAAAAATATTAGCGTTCTGCAATTCTTCTACACATAAACTGTAAGTTTGCGAAATTTCACACTCCTTCCGCGCAGTTTTCGTAAAAAGGGATTGAAAGATTTCGCTTCAAGTAGTTCTATATAGATATTATAAATGCGAAAGTAACTATGTGTGTCTGTGTGTCTGTGACGTGATCACTGCCAAACCGCTGAACTGATATCGTGATACTTGAAGGTCTTGGGATGAAAATAGGCTACTTTTTACCATTTGTTTTACGATATAAATAAGAACAATGTTCTACAAAACCATTGCCTGGCTGTTTGAATAGCACTCTGGCCCTTCCTATGTCGGAGGAAGCCAGGGTGCTATTCAAATTGGCAGATTTGGGTC
>DWPQ01002222.1:0-10939 GCA_018251795.1 Perichares adela | reverse complement strand
TCAGCCGTTTAGAAATTGGTGACAAACATGCGTACAGAAGAATTATATATGTTTAGAAAAGTCACCAAAGTTATGTGCCAATTGCTTACAAAACAGTAACTTTCACATCCCCTAGGTTCAAACTTACCGTTGAAATTCATCAGGGAAAGTTGACCCATTGAAATAACGGGGTAACAAGGATCGTATTGTGATTAGTCACTATCTCTACCACATTGACATCAGCCTTGAATGACAATGACATGTATTGATAACAGCGAACCCACGTACTTTGACGATGTCCATTATCACAAAACGGACGTTTGTGTAATTTTTACGCTTCCGTATGGTAACGTATACCAATACGCTAGCGATAATTGGTCGTTGAATTCAAAAACTTCATATATATATATATTCGGTTCAACTGAGACACCTTATTACGGGGTGTAAGTGGCTCCATAGAGTGGACGATCCAGCCTACAATGTGTCCATCTAAAAAAAGAGACAACAAACCGTGCGCACCGTCTCTCTCTTTTGCGCGTATTTGACAATGGCAAGTACAGGTCTCGATGAATGGGTATATGCATTTATTGTGATGAAATTTCATATGGAAATACTTGAAGGTATGAAAATAAGCCTTTTTTGTCATTTTTTTAGTCTTTCTAGGAGTTTCATTGTTTTACCAAATAAATAAAAACAATGTTCTACAAAAACATTGTCCTGGTCCAGTCGCTGCTTTTCCGGGCAGGACAAAGTCTGCCAGATCTACTATTAGATAAATGAAAATGCTAATCTCTCGCTTCGCAAAGCATCAAATCAAACTAGATTGAAATAGCGAACCTGAATATTCGCCATAGTGAAAAGGCCTTCTGAATACATCAAAGTCGGGCTTGTATACCGTGAAATGAACCTTGTATCTGTAAATTCTAATCGTATCGTCCAATACTACAGCTTCCTAACGTGTTTATAAAGACACAGTGCCTGCGATATTGCCTTTAGTGAATTCGTGTATTATCGCAGCAAGTAATTGTTAGAACTTACTTATCTTCTTAGAAAGAACATTGAAATGATTTTACGTGTTTCTGTTTGAGTGCCAAAGGGGAAAATAAACGGTTTCTTTGCTTCCTTCTCGATATCGTGTCTGTGATGGTGGTGACCACTTTCCACCACTTCGCCCGTATCTTCCTTCGTCAATGATCCGTCGCTTTCATGTCGAAAGAATCAGTTAGTCTTAATAGTTATTTCAATAAGATTATCATAATATTTCGTTGTAGACAAAATACGTCAAAACATGTCGTTGTAGAAAGACAACAAGACGATTGAAGCTGCAGCTAATAATCCTACCACGAATGTCTAAGTTCGGGATTCAATTGAAACTACAACCTCCAGCAGCTATGGCCATGTGCTGTTGTGTTGGACAGAAGTTATGTCTTATTGGTACATTTCGTTGATGAAGAAATCATAAAACTTCAATAAGGAATGTCATAAGTCATCCATCTGTCATCGGTGTAGACCCCATACTTTTTGAAGGTTCCAAATATCGCAGTAGCGAACAAAATTACTTTGTCTAGAGTTCCTGAGACGAATAATTACCGGATTAACTTTGAAAGCTTCGCTACCGCATTACAAAGGGAGCTGCATGAATAGCACTAATTATTCGCAAACCACTTGTTATTAATGTCTGCATACAATCTGTGTCAAACATTCAGAAACGTCATCGGAGTTGATGATTGCCTTATAAAGTTGATTTCACCTTCACAATTTATCGATATTGTATTAAAAGAATTTATGTGAAGATGATGAATAAATGTAGGTATTTTAATTCCTGGCCACCGTAGAACGTAATTGAAATTGAAAATAAATATTACCTATTAAATGATAGGTACATTCCAGTTCGTAAAGGCTCTCCGAAGCGGTAGTAGAAACAAAAAATTGACGTTTAAAAGTGTTTCAGTGATATCTACATTAATAAATGATTTTGAATATTAATTTGTAGTGGTCCGTACAAAGCGAGGAGTCCTGGATTCATTTGTTCCTGAGATATGTTGGAGAGGCCATAAAAATAATCTTAATCTCAACCCGTAGTTATCCTACTGTTATAGGTACTTAGATCTTCTCCTACATTAACACGTTGGCTGCGGCACTGCTTTTGGTATACTTTTCATTACTGGGGTACGAGGCGTTTTAAACCTTGTACTTAAACCAGATATTATACCGGTATGGGGCTTATTAGAACCCACATCCTTTAAGATCAGAGCCGTAGTACGTCTCTATTGTATATTTATCTGTTTTTTTCATAGACTAAAATGGATATAATACCACAATCCAGATACGGAGAAAGCGTTTTAGACTTCGTTTAGCACTCAATGCGTTAAGAGAGTATTTTTAGTTCAACACATTCGCCACGTGTCGATTGGCAGACACCTTCGAACACCTTCGAGAACAATGTGGACAACTTTGGTAAGCAACTTCTCACACGACGATTTCATTCGCCGAAGCGTAAGTCTAAGTTACCCATTTTCCGTACATTTCGTGCTTTGAAAATTAGAGGAACGCGGATTCGAACGCGAGTCCCCCATGCCGTAGACCGAGGATCAAAGCTCTAGAATTCTACGTGTACAAAAAATACAAGTTTACATTGAAACCGGTTAGTCGTTTAATAATTTTTATAAGCCGGTGTTAGTAATGACATGTTTATTTGCCTTGGCCGTATGAATCAAGGTGAAGATGTATTCAAGTTCTTGTAACACATCATGTCATCATATAACACATTATGTACATATCAGTAACATACATAATCACACATAAAACAGGTGCCCAAGTCCTCAAGGATTAGACGCGTTGGTACTCCTAAAACTAAGTTGCAATTGTTTGTAAATAAGGTACCTATATTTTTATGTCCTTAGGCCAGTGATTGGCAAACTTATTAGCCAAAGAGCCAAATGTCAACATTATAAAAATAAATAAAAATTTGAGCCAAATATTGTTGTTTATTAAACTTTTATTACACTAAATAAGTGGTACACGCCGTGGATATTTGTGCAGCAGTTAAGGAGTCAAAGAGCTCAGCTCCGGAGCTACACTTTGCCGACCACTGCCTTACCCGTTGTCCTACGTGAGTGACGTAACGCGACATGAGGCGACGCGACGCGGCGCGATTTAATGCGACTAATGTAATGTCGCAGACTGATTAACGACAACGCAGGACACAAATGCAAGCAACGATCAATTGATATTTTCGCGTCAGGTCGAAGCGCTTCGCGTCGCGTCGCATTGTCGCGTTTGTGGTTCACCTAGGACAAGGCAATCAAACGAGTGGACCGATCGACAAATCTGAGACCCTAGACAAAAACCTTAGCAATTAGCGTTCACTCTATAAGACATCTTAATGAATATTCACTGCGGGCAGGTGTTCTTGTACACCAAATACCTTTACACAGCGATTGTCATCATCATACATTTCTAAGGTGTCTAGCGTGAACGTTAACCTCTAAGGTTTTTATCTAGCTTTGTTCTAATAGGAAATAAACTTATTTTAATGTTCTGCTAGAAGTATAATAAATACAGTGTTAACTAAATTGTATGTACCTTATGGAATATGTTTTTAATTCACACAAATAAAAAAGCCACTGATAAGAAGTTATTATAGAGTAAACATGTCATAAACTATATTAATTGTTAAGTTAAAAACAATTCCTTCGGTTGCGGTTAGATACTATTTATAATAATAAGAGTAGTTCTCGTGAACCGAAGCGAAAGCGGACAGTTTAATTGGAACAAAATGCTATCCTCTTACAGCAATTAAATAATTAAGGACCTTGGCACTCGCTACTTGTTTTTGATAAACTACTCTAGAACTGCACGATAAAACGTCGCGTACTCACCGATCGTAAAACATTTTAGTTTTCAATGACTGGTCTGGAGAACAAAAATAAGTATCTCATTATTCGTAAGAGGGAGGAGGCAACCAGATGCGTGCGGCATATTTATAAAGTTGGGCATGATAAGTTTGAGTATCGGCGCCTGCGCACCTGTCCTCTGCCACAGAATAGGAAATAACAGAAAGTTCCTTCACCGAAACAAGTATTATTAATGTGTTTTATAAACTCATACTCCTTAATCGTTACTTTAAAATTAAGAGCTAGTTGGATTCTAACCCCGGTTTTTTATTTTATATTAAAGTGTTATTTTATTATAAAATAGTATTTGTTTTAATAAAAAAAAAACTAAATATAAATACGTTACACTTTGTATGGTAAAGGTTTAGTTTTGAGAGTTAATGATAAATTATTAAATAAAATAAATATAACAATATGCTGATTTGTTTTATGTACTTATTTATCCATTAGTTACACTGGACAATAAACAATTTGTCATTGACTAACTGTGCCCGCGGATTCACCCGCTTTAAAACTCCGAGCAGGCGAGATTTTTTAACGTTAATCGTTATATTTCAGTCAATTGACGTAAAATCGTAATGCACTATTGCCTATAACTTTCTCAAAGTATTGCACTATATATAAGTAAAAACCGTATAAAAATCCTTTCAGTAGATTTTGAGAAAAAGGGGCACATACATGAGGGGACTTTGTTTTATCATAAGTATATATATATAGATAAACGCGTTTTTTATTTTACATCTGTATGTCAAATCATGCAAAATCTACTGAACAGTTAGATGGTACCTAAAATATTTGTAACTACTTTACGATTATATATGATATATTACGACTAACGAGCTGTAACTATTCTAGTTAAAGAACTAGGATCGGGATGAAAACTATTGTAGTTCATTAACTAGAATAGTTTATTAACTAGTCTAGTTCATTAACTAGAACAGTTTTCATCCCGTAAACGGGATTTGATACAACCGGACTGGACAAGAGTTAATAGTGAGTGATTTATGGTCAAGTTCCGGACTATCAGTGTCATATGTCAATGTCACCATTTCGTTCCAAAGATCGATCTCCGCTTGTCTGTCTATCCATGTTATTACCGTTACCATAAAACCCATAATTGTCCCACTGCTGGGCTCGGGTCTCACACTAACAGGGTTTAAACCCATTACCATTTATTAACGTTATTATTTATTTATTTTATTTATTTATGTGTTTATGTCACTTCTTAAAAGAGCAAAACAAAGGGATAACATAATGCCTAATGGCATTTTCTAACAGTCAGCCCTGGGTGGATATGGAAAAGGTCAGTGGTAGGTGTTAAAACAACATTATATAAAAGTAGAAATTTAAATAGAGATTATTTCCTAAAAATAAGATGATAATAATAAAAATAGACTAAAATAATAAAAAATTACAAATTAAAATACATAACTCCGTAAATAAATATTTAACACATACATACATACCGTTGACTCGCTAATTGTCTCCAGTGGCAAACGAAAATTTGTCAACAGCGTCCATCAATACGGGTAGACAGATGGATTATGGTCCAGACATCCGTTATTGGATAGACTTATCCTACTGTGGTGCTAATGGTTTGCAGCCGTAGCGACTTTATTAACTTGCAACGTACCTTGAATTCCAAATCGTATTGCACAACTCGTTCATCCCAAAACGGCGTTTAAAACAATGCAGCAAGGTCGAATTTAGCGATGCGGTGATAAATAGAATTGGGATCGGATCGAAATTAATTTCCCAGGTGTGTTTAATAACTGGTAAGTGATAATTTAAATATTTTTTAAGCGCATGTACGAGCGTATTCTTACGGTGTTCCGCAAGGTGCATTTGCAAGCATTACAAAATCGGGCCGATTCTTGCAATTACTGTCATAAAACTCTTATTAAAGGCCATTTGCATACTCACTCGCTCGAGACAGAACTTTATTGGAGGAAGTATTTCAAATTTTGTATTTTTTTTAGCTTTATTTATTTTATTTTGTAATTAGATAGGCGTGACCAATTACATTAATTAATAAATGTCAAATAAATAAAATAAACATTGGATAGCTTGTAACAAAATTAAAATAACACTATTTAAATCCGATCATTTTCTAAATAGTTAAAATGACAAAATTATATTAAACAAAAAAATTAATTAATAATTACATAATTAAAAATTATAAAATTAAGTATACAACATTAAGAATGACAAAATTAAATAAACAAATTAAAAAAAAAAAATACCGTAATAACCGGCACACAAGCTGTCTACATTATGGTAAATACCTGCCTTCTATAGTATAGATACCACCACCAAAGTTATCGACTCGGTAAAGTCCAAGAAAGAAACGTCGATAACCTTGACAACTGGTTAGTAACTCTGATACTTAAACACTTTTAAAACATTTTACAGAGAATAGAAGCCAGCAAGCAGTGCTTGTCTAGAGGTTTGAACATCTGTGTCTTGTATAGTTGGCATGCGTTCGAATCCTTTTTTTTTTCTGCATGCAGAACTCATTTCTAAAGTTACGTGCGTGTTTGAAATGATCAAAATCTTCGTGAAGTAACTTGCAATGCCTCAGAGTTCTCCATAACGTTCTCGAAGGTTGGTGAAGTATAAAAAAAAAAATGGTTGGTGAAGTATGCCAATCCACATTTTGCCAGTGTGGTGGACTAAACCCATCACATTTTGAGAGGAGTCACGGATTGCGGTGATGAAGGGTGAGGTTCCTTTCACCTTGCATGAGTAGTGACGGTATTAAACTGGATGGTGCAGAATGTCTGTTGGTCAACTGTGTTCAACATTAATAATTATTATCTATACATATATTTAATTTTATAAATATATTTCTTTCTTTTATATTAAACAATTTCTTGTATCACAATTAAAAGAAAATATCGACCTACACTTATTGTATTGTATAAATAATATTTAATTTTGTTAAAAAAACTTGCAAGTTTTTTAAACAAATATTATTTCGAAGATTTTATTAAAATAGTAGGCTTATAGTAGATGAAATGACTATAACTAATCCCCATGTACTTAATCGAAGTGAGAAAAACACTTTACTAAAAACCACAAACTAGGCAATAAATCTACAAATAACCTTTCAAAATTGACCGGTCTATAAAATATAAAACTCCTCACGATACATTATGGTTGGAGAAAAAAAAGCACGGTGTTCAATATTCGGAGTGTGTGTGACGTTAAATTATTGTCTATGCGGCCGACTCCAACATCTGTCGATCTCTAGATTGGCTGCGCAGGTGTGCAACCGTACCACCTGTCTTCATTTTTTGCCCATACTGTTTTTGTATCCGAGCGAAGTAAGTACGAGTATTCCGGAAGTATCCTACAGTGTACCTACTTATCGACTAAAATAGAATGAAGATACGGGTTTGGTCTTATCAGCGCTTGCAATGGATGTAGAATTCCGTTGGATACTTTACTGGCTCCGAGAAGCATTCAATCCAATAACGACGATGTAATTTCTCATTACATCCAATTCTTTCTTTATAATATGTAATGATACGTATTTCTTATAATACGTGACAACGTAGGGAAGATTTAATGATTCCATTGCGTTTCGACGGGTATACACATAATAATATATAATTTAACTGGAATTTTATACAAATAATTTATTCGTAATATTTCATTAATATTAAAATAGTTTTGTTACATGATTTTCATAAAAGATTTGCTGTTTTAAATTTGTATTAACATGTTATTCGTAGTGGTGATATGAAATAAGAATAAAAGCAGCATTGATAGCGTAGTAGTTGCAACGTTGGTCTCAAATACGCAGGGCCGGGTTCAAATCCTGCTTGCAACAATTTTTTTTCAAAATTATGGGTGTATTTAAAATTATTATTACTTGCTCCGGTGAAGGAAAACATTGTAAAGAAAACTGCGTCTTGGAAAAGATTCTGACGAAATCTTCATACCACACATTTTACCGTAACGCCCTCGAAGACGTGTAAGGTCTGGCACTTGGCGTAGTACCATAGTCCATATATGCCATAAGAGACCAGAACAGATCCGTACACACCCGTGGGACGATATGGCATGTCATAGTGGTGTACAAAATGGGTGGGACAACTATAAATACAGAAATCGGTCAATGATATTGAGGAAGATAAGCGAACGGTTTGTGTAAATAGCAAGTGATCGACGAGTTTAGCAACTTGCGAAGTAGATGGTAGGTAGATAGGTAACAGCTAAAGTTTCTCAAGCACTTCGCCGGACAGCCGTAGGTCTGGATTTTATAGTTAAACTGTGCCTGCGACTTCGCCCGGGGATAAAACAGTGTGACAAAGATTTTTCCCGCGTATACTCCGACCTCGCGGGAATAAAAAAACTACTATAATAATTTCCATACAAACTTTCATCCCCTATTTAAATCCCTTACAGTCCTTTTTTCGCATTAAAAAATAACCTATGTTCTTTATCAGGGTCTTGACTATTTCTGCACCAAATTTCATGGCAATCGGTTCAGTAGTTTACGCGTGATTGAGTTACATACAAATAGCGTTACTTTCGTAATTATAATATTAGTAAGGGTAGGCTAACATGATACCTTCAAATGGATTCACGAGAAAGGTATATAGGATCTGAAGAAAACGATTTGCGGTTGATCACTAAAGTTATCATCAATCCGCATTAAACCAACGTGTTTTAATCCTCTAGGTCTCCATAATTATGAGCAGTCGGTCACTAATGGGTTACAACTAAAGATTCTTGACCTTTAAACGACAGACGTTCAGAGCCATGTAGATTAGACATTCGGGATCACTTAAAAAGCGTTCGGAGCGCAGCTGTGGCAGAATCGTGCTACCTATCTAAATATTTTGGACATAAAACGTAAATCGTGACGAAATTTAATAGATAACAGCAACAGTAGAAAGGAACTCTTGCGTTCCGTTACATAATAAGGGCCGGCTGTCAACCGTGATTGACAGATAAATGGTTATTTCGCGCCGAATCCAGATTATAATACATTGAAATTCATTCGGTCAAAAAATTAGACGCCACGATGCATGACTTGGAACGGTTTTGTGAAATACGTTTGGCCTGTGACATATAAATTGTCAGTCTGTCTTGGTGTCTTGGTTCTGTTATCGTTTTTATTTATACTAGTTATCGTGGGGTAGCGGAAATTCAACCACAAATCATTAAAAAAAGAAATTTTCAATACCTGCCTACTATTATGTAGTTTTTACACTTCTACGCAATATAATCACTAAAAATACCTACGAAACTTTTTGAAAACTGCCATTGTCATTTGCTTATAAACGTTAAACGTCAACAAAAGTGTATACGTATATCGAGCATGCATGTGGGTGTGTCTTTGTTGGTGCAATGTTTTATTTATTGATTTAATGTACTTTATAAGCATTATTATTTAAAAATATTAGCGTTCTGAACTCCTCCTACACAAAAACTATAAGTTTGCGAAATTTCATACTCCTCCGTCTGCGCAATTTTCGTAAAAAGAGGTTGAAAGTTTTCGCTTCACGTATTTAAATATAGATGAAAGCTGAACGTAACAAAAGTTAATTATAGAGAGATATAATTATTGTACTATGTAAAATCCTTATATTTATCACAAGTTTTTTATTTAACCTTTATTGCATTTAAAATGGGCGGGAATAATTAGCATGGTTAACAGATTACACTATAAGTTGCTGAAAATATATCATTAAACGTTTTACAGTGAGTTTTTTAAACTTCTTCTAAAAATATTTTAAGGCTAACGAATTCCCCGTATAACTTTACAAAAGATCAACTCATAGTTGCAAATCTTCAGGGCGCTGAAGTCGAGTTTCGTAACAAATTACATACAAAATTCATATTTAAATATATTCCTGACAACATTTACTCCTGCGTCTGCAAGTTATAAAGCTTGAATAAAACATATTGCATTCATTACTTTAAAATAAGTTTTCTGTTTGTCTTTACTTCTGATGTACGATTGCACTATCTATCTACCTATACCTTTATAGTAACAGCTAAGTCGCTTCCGCAGTCTGTTGCCTCAGATCTTTTATGTCCTCTTCCCAAAGGTTGCCTGGTAGAAATCGCTACCCTAGCGATAAGACCGCCTTTTGTGTACGTTATATGGTGTTTGTTATATCTATTTCATTATGGGGTGCGCAATAAAGTTTATCGTATTGTATTATTCGATTGTAAGTATGAGTGTGGGTGTGTGTGTGTATGATTGGGTAAATATGGTTGTGTATTAATTCACCTGCTCAATCTGTTTTAGATATTACTCTATAACATTCAGTTTAATCCTGACGAAACTTGTGCACAGCAGTCGATTTTTTACCTGCCTGACTTCTTTAATTTGCTTCCCATCCTTCTTGAATCAATCGTAAGTTAAGTGTTTTGGTTGCAGACAGTTGGTTGACCAGTTTGGTTGGTGACAGACAGGTAAGGCTAACAGTAAAGACTGTTGGCCCTAGCAGCGACTTCAGGCATATACAAATAATAATCATACCTGATAAGCCTGCCAGAGCAGAAGTAGTGAGATAACGATTTGGTAGCAGGATATGGAGGTGGAAACCAGGGCGAACACCAGGTTAATGGCGATCATGGGCTGACTATTATACAGCTGGTCGCTCACCGACATAGATATCACGCACCCGATTGATGAGACCAATACCACTGTTGATATTACCTGAAATCAAAGAACCATTTTTTTATCTAATACTGTTTTTTTACTTCGTATAACTTAAGTTAAGTACACTAAACTTGCCTGAGAATGAGTTTGTTATACAAATAAAAGGAAAGGATAGTGTGATTAATAAATTTATTTTATTTATAATAAGCTAGAATGGACATCTAGTCTAATTAGACCAACTAACTCATATATATTAACCAAAAATACACAAAATGAAATTAAAAACATCAAAAAAATTATTATAACTAAAAGCTTCTAAGAAAAATAAATAAATCTGAGATTAAAATTAAAGTCAATAATTGCAAAATAAATCAAATCCAATTAATAATTATTATAAATAAACAACAATGAGATCAGTAATAGTGTGTCAGTGATGCGC
>DWPQ01002221.1:0-10939 GCA_018251795.1 Perichares adela | reverse complement strand
TTTTATATTTTTTTCTTCTACAATTCAGTTGTGATTCGATGTGTACTTCTAAAAGTAATTAAAGTTTTATATTGTTTTCCATCAAAATTACATTGAGTTTTCATTTGAAGAACTCCAAGTGTTCACAAGAAACATAAATTGGCGACCGTGACAGGACAGTAATAGAAAATAAGTACAATTAATCTCGGATTGGACTGCCGTTATAGTTGTGTATACATGTGAGGTTCTACGCGCCGCTGAGCTGGAAGGTGGGATCTCAAACATCAGCCAAGCAGCTTACATCTGATGTCCACTGAGGCCAACACAACTAAAAAATAGTTCCAGTGACGGGAAACATACGTTTAACCAGGACATTGACAAACTGCTGGGCAGTGTCGCAGCTAAACATACCTCGCAACATATTGTTCAGTGCTCACCCGCCATCAGTTAAGTGTTCTGTTTCTTTTTCCTACATCCTAAATAATTTTTATCCTAAAGTTCTAACAAATCCTTATTCAATTAACCTTAAATTTGTGCACAGTACCATAATTTCAAAGCAAGGTTTTGCTAATTGTATTTTTTTTGTTAAATGTTCATAAATATTTCTTTAAATCAAGTTTATATTATTGAAATCCTTCAGTATCATCATAGCCCTCAATATTTCGCACCGGGTTTTACGCGATATTCACTTGGTTTTGGCCGACTTATTCCAGGTTCGCGGGCCAGCTGTTCGACCTACCCTTCCTGGGGTTGCAGTTGGTTTCGCGAGTACGTCAAGTAAGTCTCGGCGCATCGGGTCCAGGTATCGCCGCGTGAGGAGCGTGAGACAAACCTTTCTTTATTATTTTTTTATTGAAACCAACTTCCTCTGTGTGTAGTTGTCTTGTGATTGATACAAAAAATATATATATAATATTTTTTAATTATCCTTTTTATTTTTTACTAAATTTGGCCTGACGTCATGGATAAACAGAGTACATCTGAAAAGAAAGCAATTTATAGTACAGCAGTCACTGATGGTGCTATTTTACTTCGTGATTTATTAACTAAACGTAGTTCAATTAAAGGCCAAATAACAAAATTTAAAAATTATCTAGATAAGGTCACAAGGCAACCTACACTGACGGCCATCGAATACACTGAGTTATCGTTAAAACTCAGTAGATTTGAAGGTTTGTCCATTAAATTTGATGACTTGCAAACTCAAATCGAACTTCAAAACTCGGAAAATTTAGATTCGGAAATTGATGAAAGAGAGAGCATTGAGCAAGAGATCATTTTGTGCACCGCGATAGCAAAGGATTTAATTGAAGCACAAAATGAGTTAAAATCCTTTCAACAAGAGAAGAAGAGACGTGAATCAGTTTTCCACGATACTCAATACTCTCTTGATCATAATGATACAGGCATAAAGTTACCTCAAATTGAAATAACCAAATTCGACGGGTCATTCTATCGCTGGCTTGAGTTCCATGACACTTTTGTAAATTTAATTCACAACAATCAACGGCTTCCCATGATTCAGAAGTTTCATTATTTATTGTCATACCTTGAGGGCGAGGCAAAGCGCATTGTATCTAATATAGAAGTTTCATCAGCCAATTATTTAAATGCATGGCAACTACTCTGTGACCGCTATAATAATAAAAGATTGTTAATAAATTATCACTTAAAATCTCTTTATAACATCCAACCGATTATTCGAGAGTCCGAACATTCATTGAGGTTTTTAGTGGATCATGTGACTAAAAACCTGCGTGCTCTTTGTAACCTTGGCCAGCCAACTGAATATTGGGACACTTTGATCATATTTATGCTGACCTCTAAAATAGATAGCAATACTTTAACAAAGTGGGAAGAACACCGTAGTAACCTCGACGAAATTCCTACCTTGGATCAATTCAAATCATTCCTGCTCGATCGTGCTCACGTCCTAGAGGCTATTCAACGAAACAAGGACAACAGTCCTAGATTTCAGCAAAACACAAGTGTTCCTGGCGTTAGCAAGCATAGCAAAGGCACAAATTCATTTGCATCAGTGGGCAAGGAGAATCGTTCCGTATCGCTATGCATTGTTTGTGATCAAAATCATAAAATATATGATTGTCCTATATTTAAATTAAAAAATATAGAGGAACGATTAAATATAGTATCCAAGTACAAATTATGTATTAATTGTTTAAGACAAGGTCACCCAGTGAGTGAATGCCACATGGGTTCTTGTAGGCAATGTAGAGAACGACATAATACATTATTGCACAACTATGATACTGACTCTAAAATAAATTCTAGAGACGTGCAAGAACACGACTCAGTAGTAAATTTTTCTAATGACATCACTGGCCAAGTATTACTGTCCACTGCCCTGATTGAAGTCATGAATCCGTTGACACAAAGGGTACTTAAGGTGCGAGCCTTACTTGATTCAGGAAGTCAGTCTACTTTTATTACAAAATCTTTGCAACAACGGTTATCCCTAAAGGTAACTCCGATAGATATTAATATTATTGGCATTGGCAACTGCTTTACGAACACTGCTCGTGAAAGGTGTGTATTGCAGATACAATCCCGCGATTCAATTAATGATTTTAAATTAGTATTGTCTTGTTTGGTATTGGATAGTCTTACAGGGAAGTTACCAAAGTCTCAGATAAATCCAACCCAGCTAAACATACCAAAAAATTTACATTTAGCTGACCCCCATTTTAATCAACCCGGCCCGATCGAGGTTTTAATAGGAGCCGACATTTTTTGGGATGTCTTATGTGGCGAGCAAAAATCGCTAGGTAAGTGGAACCCTAAATTACAAAATTCACAGTTTGGTTGGTTGATTGGGGGTTCCATAAATACGTACAATAATTCATCTACTAAATTACACAAAAATATTCAAATCCTGTACAATTCACCTAATTCATTCAATAAAAATAACTCATTAAATGTATTTTATTCGATTTCAGATTTGTTGTCTAATCAGAATTACCCTAAGGAATGTCAAATTGATTATTTACTCTCAAAATTCTGGGAGCTAGAAGAGATACCCCGGAAATATCTTTTAAGTGATACAGAAAAGGCTTGTGAAAGGCATTTCCTCTGCAATACCACCAGGCTAAGTACGGGCAGATTTTGCGTAAAACTTCCGTTACGTGACTCGCCTGACTGTTTGGGCGATTCCTATACATTGGCTAAAAAACGCCTGCTCAACTTAGAGAAGCGATTTCGCAAAAATAAGGACCTAAAATTGCAATATGTCCAATTTATGAAAGAGTATGAAAGTTTAGGACATCTTTCCAAGTCAAAGGTCTACTTACCAAATCCCTCATATTTTCTGTGTCATCATGCAGTGTTTAGAGAGTCCAGCGAGTCTACTAAAATCCGAGTGGTGTTTGATGGATCTGCTCCATCCTCCTCTGGCTATTCTGTCAATGATCTACAAATGGTAGGTCCAAATATACAAGATTCTCTTTTCTCTATTTTAATAAGAGCCCGACAGTATAAGTATCTTCTGACTGGAGATATAGAAAAAATGTACCGTCAGATTGATGTCCATACAAGTGACAGAAATTTACAACTTGTATTATGGAGAGAGGATGAGTCCCTGCCCATTCAGACAATGCAATTAAATACTGTTACTTACGGTACCGCAAGTGCCAGCTATTTAAGTACTAGGTGCTTATGGCAGATAGGGGAGGAGTGTGACAACAATTTAATTAAAACTATAATTCAACGAGATTTTTACATTGACGATCTCATTACGGGTTCAAATAATAAAGAGGAATTAATTTTTATTCAAAATTGTGTACGTACAGAATTAAAAAGGGGATGTTTTAATTTACGAAAATTTAAAACCAATTTACCTTCTATTTTTAGAGATACTTCAAATTTACAAGAATATTTAGAGTTAAGCGAATCTTTTAACACCCTCGGACTCTGTTGGAATCCAAATAGTGACACACTTCATTTTCCTATAAGCAATTTTCAAAAGGAAACAGTTACTAAAAGGTCCATTTTATCTAATTCTTTCAAAATTTTTGATCCCTTGGGTCTTCTCAGTCCTTGTATCATGCGACCAAAGTTAATGATACAACGTTTATGGGAGGAAAAATTGGACTGGAGTCAACCAGTTCCAAACGAAATAGGTGAACAATGGGTAAATTTCTCTGAAACCTTACCCCTCCTATCTAGACTTGAAATTCCTCGGTATGTGTTCTGTGATTCCCCCACGTCAATTGAATTTCATTGTTTCAGTGACGCGTCTCAAATAGGCTATGGCGCGTGTATCTACGTGCTAACAAGAAATTGCCACGGTGACGTCAGAGTGAATCTCTTATGCTCCAAGTCTAAAGTAGCACCTCTGAAGCCGACTTCAATTCCTCGGCTCGAGCTCTGCGCTGCACTCCTCGCAGCCCGTTTATGTAAGATGGTCACAGAGTCTCTTCGCTATTCTCCTAGTCGCGTTTTATACTGGTGTGACTCCAGTGTAGTCCTTGGATGGCTAACGGGCAATCCCACTAAATTAAAAACCTTCGTTGCGAACAGAATAGGTGAAATCCAAGAATTAACCGAGGTGTCCTCTTGGAGATACGTGCCTACTGCGGACAATCCAGCAGATTTAATTTCAAGAAGTATCAACCCTAGTGAACTGTTAGATGCATCGTTGTGGTGGCACGGTCCTGTATTTTTACAAAATGATGAAGACAAATGGCCAGTTTTAAAATTACAAACACAAAATTTGCCAGAAATAAAAACTAAAATTACAACATTAACTATGACTATACTTTATGAACCGATAATTAATTTCGAACGCTTTTCAAGGTTAAACCGACTTAAGAGAACTCTTTGCTTTGTTAAACGTTTTATATATAATTTAAAAAACCCTAAAGGTAAAATGACTGGAATACTTACCGTTGACGAGCTAAACAATTCTTTTAATTACCTCTGTTTCATGGCACAACAACAAACTTTTCAACTAGAATACAAAATGTTATCTGCTAATCAAACTCTAAGTTCCAAATGTAGAATTCTATCCTTATCGCCTTTCGTAGATGAACATAACCTAATTAGAGTTGGTGGCCGAATAGACGCCTCTAATTATCCATATGACAAAAGACACCCTATACTTCTTGAGTCATCGCATCATCTAACTAAATTGATATTTGAGTATGAGCATATTCGAAACTTACATGCCGGTCCGCAGCTATTGTTAGCTACCGTTAGAGAAACTGTATGGCCTCTTAATGGAAGGCGTCTCGCGAGACGTATAGCAAATAATTGTGTGCTTTGTCGTCGTGTTCAAGGTAGGCCTTTAAATCCTAAAATGGGAAATCTACCAGCTCAAAGAATAACACCAGATTTTCCTTTTCACTCGGTTGGAATGGATTACGCTGGGCCTTTCCTTGTGCTAAATAGAAAGGGTCGTGGAGCAAAATTGATTAAATGCTATTTATGCGTCTTTGTATGTTTGAGGTATAAATGCTTGCACTTAGAAGCGGTTAGCGATCTTTCCAAAGACTCATTCATACTAACCTTGCGGAGATTTATTTCACGCCGCGGTAGACCGGCAGAATTATTTTCAGACAACGGACGTAATTTCGTTGCTGCCTCTAAAGAATTAAGCATGTTCTTAAAAGTACAAAATGAATCCTTTTCTGAGTTTGCAAGTCAGGAAGGATTTAAGTTTATATTCACTCCGTCTTACGCGCCTCACTTCGGCGGCATCTGGGAGGCCGGCGTCAAATCGGCTAAATATCACGTAAAACGCGTGATGGGGAATTCTCATCTCACGTTTGAAGAGTTAACGACTTTGTTTGCACAAGTTGAATCCATCCTTAATAGTCGTCCCTTATGTCCTCTTTCCTCATCACCTGACGATTTCCTATACCTATCCCCAGGGCACTTTCTGATAGGTCGGCCCCTGAATGCGCTGCCTGCACCTGCCCTCGAGAATAGGAAGGAAGGCAGTCTGGATCGTTATGCCCGCTTGGAGCAAATGCATCAGCACTTCTGGCGGAGATGGCAGCGGGAATATATTTCAGAACTTCAACTGCGAACTAAATGGAGACAGAGCACCGCCAGCCTGAAAGTCGGTGACTTGGTTTTGCTTTGTGAGGATTCACTTCCTCCGATGTGCTGGCGCGTAGGACGTGTTACGAAGCTGTTTCCGGGACCTGACAACATTCCCCGCGTCGCCGATGTCACTACCGCCAAAGGAATGTACCGACGTCCTCTAGTTCGACTTTGTCCGCTTCTCCCTCAAGAGGATTGAAGTGGTTGAAGAACCAACGTCTTCAACGGTGGGGAGTTTATGTACGCGCCGTAATACGCGTCGAAGGCAAACATTGCTAAGTGGCAGTTCACAGGCGCAAGACTATATTATCTTAGCGAACTACCGTGTATTTTTTATATTTTTTTCTTCTACAATTCAGTTGTGATTCGATGTGTACTTCTAAAAGTAATTAAAGTTTTATATTGTTTCCATCAAAATTACATTGAGTTTTCATTTGAAGAACTCCAAGTGTTCACAAGAAACAACAGGTATTAAAAGAATTATCCGGATATGTGTTGTCGATTCGAAATTTATATTTTTTTATGTTTTATTATTTAGATAAGGTTGCGATTGACTCTGCCGTACCCCGTCACGAAATTATTAAAATAGATAAGTTTTCAATAGCTCCTTATTATTATTATTATTATGTAGTTTTTATACTAAAATCATTGAAAATAGGTACGCACGAAACTTTTTGATAACCGCCATTGTCATTTGCATAATAAATGTCAAAATAGTATACGTATATCGAGTATGCATGTGGGTGTGTTTTTGTGCGTGTCATGTTTTATTTATTGATTTCATGTACATTAAAAGCATTATTATTGAATAAGAATAATATTAGCGTTGTGTACTTTTCCTACACATGAACTATAAGTGTGCAAAATTTCATACTATTCCGTCCGCGCAATTTTCGTAAAAAGGGATCCAAAGCTTTTGCTTCACGTTTGACGGTAAGCCTTTTTACCTCCCTGACCTTCTTACTTGGCATAAGACACGCCTTCTATAATCACTCATGAAATGCATGGGCATGTTCCGGTTGTAATGTTGGAGAGCTAGTGTAAGGTGGCTCTTTTGGTTCCTTCTTGACAAGCAACGCATCAATGATGCGTTTGGTATCACGGATGTTAATAGGCGGCGATGACCTCAAACCATCCTAGGAACTCACATCGTGATTTATACCCGCGCCCGCCGCGGTGGTGGAACTGAGGTTTTATTTACATACTCACGGGACCGCTTATTTTCGGGGTTACGCTGCCGCCGCGGTTGCGATCATCGACTGCAAACGTGGCGGGCGATGAACACAAGACGGCGCGATTGCAAGATTTTTTATCCCCCGTCCCGCCCCATGCACTGTAGTCGTCCGCCAATTGATCGCAGAGTCCGCGGGCGCAAACGGCAGAGTCCGCGGGCGCAAACCGCCGAGGCTGCGGGCGACCGCTGCCCGCGTGGTTCTACAAGTTGCCGGCCGGTGTGGCGGGTGCCGCAAGCAACCATGCACGTCGCGGGCGAAAACCGCGTCGTGAAATGTGCTTCAATTTTTATCCATATATATCTGCATTCTACAGAAGTTGCAGGCCCGCAACCGCGGCGGGCGCGGGTAAAAATCGCGCCATGAGTTCCTAGACGGCCCAACTGATGGTTTGCAGGCTGTTGATATAAAAATAATTGAAATGTTTTTTTCTGTTCTATTTTACCGCTATAAACAATAGTTAACAAGCAATTAATAGATTTATTCATGCGCAGCGTCCTTTTACTAAAGCTTCTGGTGTTTGGTAACTTGGACAAAGCTCGTTTGCTAAATATTCTAAGAAAATTTTAGATTTGTAAATGGTCACAAATTCTAAATCTAAGGTTTGCAGTAAATTAACTAAGACTCGTAATAACGTTAAGTCATTCATCTTTAAGGTCTAAAACTACTAAAACACTTCATCTGCGGCATATTGATAATTTGAGTAATACAATACTTATTTGCACGTCAAATAATTAAAATATATTCGAGTGTGAATATAAATGGGCTGAGGATGGGCTTTTAAGATGTGATGAAGTCAACAGTGGTTGTCACACATTCTAATTTATATGAAAATTTAGTTTAACATAAAACACTAAAAAGAGGTGCGTTTTTATTGGCCGTTACGGCACTGCATTATCTGTTCTTCTTTATCATTATTGTTGAAACACATAAAATTTTGACATAAACTGTGATGCTTTGTGTTTTTGTTATTAAATATTTTATATTTCTGATAAACATCTGCGATAATAAAACTAATTTAAAATGTTTACCTTTTGGCGTTACATTACCCATAAATAAAAGATGCCTAATCATATTCACGTGTAAAGCATAGCGATAAAGTTTTAAACTTATATTAATATCATATCATATCATGCTACACCCCTGTGTCAAAGCCTTTATACATAGGCATGTTTTCTATCAATAATAATTTAATATATGGAGAATGATTAATAAACGAGATCAAACGGTTTTACGTCATTATAAATAGTAAATCACAAAATTTATGTGAATTATTATTAATTCAATGTTAAACGAATATTGTAAACGAGATCATATAATTTTATCAAAATCGTCTCAAGGCCGAATTATATCACGCCTATATGACGCCAAACACTGTGGTACAACTTGAGAACTCCGTTAAAATTATTTCTATACCACACCGGTAGGATATCATTGAGCAAGCTATTTATAATTTTAATATGTTTTTTTTTTAATTGTAGACAACTGAGCAGAAAGGCTTAAGACAGTAATTGGTAACAGCCGACCACGCACGTAACAGCAAAGGCATCACTGTCGCCTTATAGGCCAATAAGTAAGCGGATCTGCATATTACTACATTACTAACTCTCCTACCCAGCGACCAAATCATTATAAAAGGAGGGTAGTATAGTAATACCACTTTGAACGACTACCGTTAAAATAAACTGGACCTATCCAGTTATCATCGCAGTCAGTATGCACACAGTTCAGAGGCCTCCACAAACTTTTATATTACGTCCAAGTCTTACTGTGACTAAGTTGAAGCTTGATGAAGTTGAATATCAAGTGCATTTGCATGTGGCTTGTGCAAAAATATCCTGCGGCAACGTATCCGAAACTTCCAAGTTTCGTGTCCTTCGAATTCAATCACAAGTAGAGTTCCTGCCTCGATCTGAACACGAGTCGCAGCGCAACAGCAAATTATCCGTGTCTAATCCCGTTTTTTAAATTTCCTGTTGTTGTTGTTCTTAGGACAACTTCAAAACGTACTAGTAATTTAGCAAGTACTCACTGAAATAACAAAGATGATGGTAGGGTTTTGGCCAGCCTCGTTTCTTTACGTGGGTTAACACCCTGCTTTCTAAATCAAATCGTGATATTGTTTATAACTGTTAAGGTTGAAGTCCTCTTAGAAGGAAGAGACACGTGTCACACTTCGTATAATATACAGATGTAAGGAAATAATACATGAGGTGTCTCATCCATCAGCCCTTAAAGGTGCACTGCTGGACATAGGCCTCCCTAACTTGCGCCACTCTGTCCGGTCCTGAGCCTTCAGAATCCAGCGGATTCTATAAGATTCTATAATCTATGAGGTGTCACATAGAGTTCTGGAATGTAGTCAAAAGGATATAAAACGAGCATCATTTAAGTATAAATTCACGTATTTTTTTGAGACCGTGTTTGCAAATTAGTGTCAAAGAACTCTCATCTACTTGGAAGATTTTTGGTTGTTTTTTAGCTGCGACCATATTAATGACATACTTAATTAAATTAGTTGATATCGAGAAAGCTCAGACTTTATTATTGTTTCCTGGCGGATTTAAATATGAGTACATTGTATGTTATTTATAACCCAAATGAAATGAAAAAATACTACAATATATTAAATAACTAGTTGACCCGGCAGACTTTGTTCTGCCCAGAAAAGCAGTGACTGGACCAGGACTATATTTTTGTTGAACAGTGTTTTTGTATGTTCGTAAAACAATATAAATTTAAGAAAAACATGGGAAAAACTTAGCCTATTTTCATCTCAAGTCCTTCAAGTGTAATGTGTAATGTAATTTCTAAACTAGTGTACAATAAAGAATTTTTGTATTGTATTGTATTGTATTGTATCTCTATATGTTATTTCATCACAATCGGTTCAGCGGTTTGGCCTTGATCATGGTACAGACAGAAAGACACGCAGACAGAGTTACTTTCGCATTTATAATATTAATAATTTAGACAAACTATTTGTTTATGACATGTGTAGTAACGATAGATAACTTGAGTCACTTCTGAAACCAAAACTGAAGAGTTTTATTCTTTAGTAGGGTAATAAAAAACTAGTTCGGTGACCTTCGACATTATTAATTAATGCCTTTAACCGTATTCTAGACAAAAGTCAAGGAGGTACAGATCTAAGACAATATGCCTACATATGATACTTCTCTAATGTGTGAAATTTTGTAAACCTTCTAAACAAGAGGATGTCGTGTGATACGATGAAAGATAGATATATTTTATAGGATATTAATAGGAACTAATCACGTTATACCGTATCCTATCAAGCTGGTTTCAACAAAGATCAAGTTTTGTGATAAAAATCTTTTCTTTTATTTCATGGTCCGAATTTCCTAAGAATATTGGCATCTTAACGACATATATCGATACAAGACTACAATCTTATAAATCAGCGTATTCTGATGGAATCATGTGAAGTTCTTAAATTAAGATCTCGAGTTAGTATCACATGAATGACTTGCACGATATCTCTTAAGCTAATAAATGCATTATCGAAACAAGTCACTTCACCGAAGCCATTGATAATTAATTTTTAGATTGTCAAAAAACACGCGTTGAATGTGTATCGTACACACTGAAATATAAACAAGTGACTAACTAATAAACATAAGTCATTAAATCGCGAAGTGGCT
>DWPQ01002220.1:0-10941 GCA_018251795.1 Perichares adela | reverse complement strand
AAATCAACGTTAAGGTTGAGATGTATACCGTACTTTGACTTCTTAAACTAAAGTTTCCAGCTAACACAGCCTAAGCTTAAGCTGAGTATAAATCGAGTGCTCATTATTGGTGATTAGCGAAAATCTTTCGCTAATAACCGCACAAAAATAGATGTCCATACTGCACGCCGAAGCAAGGTCTAAGCTTCTAGATTTTACCCTAAGACCAGTCGTTTTAAATTTCCGGCAAATCTTACAAGAGATATCTTGAGTTTGTGGTAGATCATTGTTTTCTTTCTTGTACGTCGGTAACTTTATCGACGCTTATTTAACTTTTCAATCTTTAGTTATTTAATTTTATGTTCCAGTCGTATATTTTAGCATTGAAATCATTTTTTAATGCAAGTAGTTAGTTAGTCGTAGAACCGAGTTCAACGACCTCCTAACCTGAGGTATCTAGCTCCATAACCTTGTCCGTTGCTTAGCTTATAAAATCATCTCTTAGAGGTCTACCAGGCAGGGATTTACCTGGTAGGTCTCTCTAATAAGATAAAGCTTTATTGGCGAGGGGTTAGAAGAGAGAAATAAAACTACGTCGCTTATCATGATCGGAATAATTTATTTGTGAAAATATATCTCATTTTATAGTTACACTTGCACAAGTTATAGTTACATGAAACAACCAATCACAATGCTTATGTGTGCCGAGATTGTAGCGGAAAGTCCCTAGCTATTGTATCCTAATAAGGACATGTCGGCGAGGGTTGTAATTGTTGTAAATAATAAACCGGGGAAGTCCCGAATGTTTTCTACTAGCTGTGTATACAGTTACAATATATTTAACATAACACGTGACATCCTTTAATTTACTACTTTCTTACCTAACTATAACTAATTAACTAAACTATAAATAATAACTAATTAACTGCATAACAATTTCCGACAGTTTCATGACAGTTTATATACTTTTGTAATTCCAGGATGGTAAGAGTCCAGAACAAGCTAGAACAGGCGTCGGCTTGTTTAGAATATTTCACGACCCGGCAATGGGCCTTCGCAGACGACAACGTGAAGGCGTTATGCACTTTCCTCTCGCCGGAGGACCGCAACACGTTTGACTTCGACGTGACTAACATTGACTGGGACGCGTATATAGAGTCTTACGTGCTGGGCATCCGGAGGTTCCTCTTCAAGGAGAGTCCCAACACGCTGCCCGGCTCTAGAAAAGTGCTGCGTAGGTAAGTGAAGGTTTTATTTTATTTCAAATACGATAGTATAAGGTTTCTTTTTTTTTCTTATAAAGGAACGTAGATTAATACGATGTTCAAGGTGTAAGGCAAATGCTCCCGAAATGAAGACAGGTAACATAACTGATGATATATTTGACGATGAGTAAGATAATAGTGAGTCAAGTGGCGTCAGTTAGGGGAGGCCTATGTCCAAATCCTACGTCTCAAGGCTGATGGATGGATAGAAGAATACAAAACTGTTTGATTAAAAGAAAAATTTAATCAGGTTCATCGATGACCGCGCTGAACCGATTGACAAAAAACAAAGACTGAATGTTAAATTAAGCTTACTACAATATGTTAGTGAAAACTACAACTAAATCGAATTAGCAGTTTCTGATAGCGTGCAGAAATGTACAAACGCACAGACATACAGACAAATATTCTAACGATTATTGTTTTGGGTGCTATTGAATTGATAAATGTCCCAATTTTTTTTTCTTATTTAACTTCCATGTAAAGGAAGCGATCATTTACTGTTTTATTACATGTATTGGTCGATAAAATTATTTATATGGTTCTTTTAATTTTCAGGTTATACATAGTGCACATTATCACTCAAGTGGCGGCCGTGTTCTTTCTTTGGCGATTTTTGTTTAACCGGTCCAATTCATTGAGGAACTTGTGGCATCGAATCTTGGACTTTCTAACGCGAGCCGCGCGTTTGCTTGCCATCGCCTGATCTTCGGCTTCGTTTGAACGCAACAAATGATAATAACACATTAACAGCCCGTATAGACAATAATCGGGTTTCTAAGGCGATAACTTCAAATGAGAGTTGTGACACTCTCGGCTGTCGACGGCGGACCGGAATGACAATCATTTAGACGTTATAAAAACTTATGCCATTATGTAATGAAGATTTTTATTTCTTTGACAAAACGGACCCTGTTGATTTGGCTTGTAATTACACATAAAAAATACTCCTCAAACCATCTTGGTGTAGCCATCACAGGATTTAGTAATATCGCATTAGAAACTTGGTAATTAATAAAAAAAGCTTGCTACAAAATTTTAACGTTAATTTTTTGACGTTTCTTTCACGCTGACAAGATGGCGGCGTTTCGACACTAATAGAAATGAAAGGGAAATTAAATATTTTTAGGTACATTTTCCTCTTTAAAGCTTTCAAAGGGCTATGGTTGACTGCTTTTCAAAATTCCGTGCGATGAAGGGTTTAAATAAGGGTGTAGGTTTTGGGTTTAATTAAGGGTTAAAATGGAGAGAAAATTAGATTTGCTGAAGGTTTACTGGGTTTAATTAAACCTCGGAGATTATCTACGTAACAGGCTGAAGACCAGATCGTATGACCCATTCCGAATGTCATTCGATATACTGACGCTTCAGTTGAAATTTGATTATTGTTTCAACTCGCACGGGTTCCATAATCACTAATGGTTGAGTTATTGAACCATTACTACTAAAATTCAAAATCCATAATAGTTTTCACACAAACAACAGATGAATAATAAAAGTTGAAGTACAGTTAAATGAAGTAATTGTGTTAAGTTGAAAGAAATCTGTTAAAGTATAGGATAATTTAATGTACAATAGTTTTAAATGCTAATGCAGGACGAGAACAACTGGTTATAATACGTCTATTTATAAATACGTCTATATATTAACTACGTCTATATATTAAATACGTCTTAAAATTTGTAGGTGCTTCAACTAGATACAAAGAAATTATGTGTTCCATATCTAGACTCTTCCATTTTTTTATTTGCACAATATACTACTATGCAAAAATTCTAAAGAAATATTTGGTAGGTTTTTTGTACTCTTTGGTAGTTTTATTTATAAGGCTGTATGAATGAAATTTGATCTTCCTTTAGAAATATGTATTGTTTGATATAAAAAAAAAACTTTGTATCTTATGATTGTGTGATTTAGAATTATATGTTTAGCGCAATAGGCATGAAATTCAACAGTGTGGTATGTTAAGATTTTTATGCTCCAAAACGTGATAGATTTTTTGTACGTTAATGTTTTTTGAAACTTCAACATTTCTTAGGTTAGAAGTGTTATTTTCTGTGTATCTAGTTGGACTGCGATTGTTAAAAGTCAAAAAATTTGGCTAGAATTAGTTATTATTGAAACATTGCTAGTTGATGACTGTGACAAAGAACTAACTGATTTATGATAATTATAGTATATTTAATTATTCATCCGTTTTTGTTACGAAACATTTATTTTAATATTATATTGAATTTAAGCGTGAAAGCTCAAAATTTAAAATAAGCTGATATTTGATTTACTGAAAATGTATTGAAAAAAATAATGAAATGTCCATTTGTTTTTTTTAAGTAAAATATAAAGGTGAAATAATTAGATCCAAAAAAAATTTTGACACTTCACTGTAATGTTCAATTTATTAGTTAAAAAAATATATTAGGTACAATATTTTATTATTTTATCCAATAGCAAAATTTGATTTGAGTTTTATATTAATGACTTAGTTGTAAAAAAGATCAGGTAAAACTTAATGATCGCTAGAATCCACACAATATGAATGGTATGTTGAAAAATTTGGACTGGCAATGAATTACAAAAACGTAAAAGCGTAGTGAAAATTTTTGAAAAAGAAATTAATTCTCTAAATTAGCCGCTACTTACACTGCCCAGAATCACAAAATAATGTTGACAATTTATTCAAAATGGTGGTTGTGTAACGAAAATGGTCGATAAATTATGCGTTCATAATTCATATACGTATGTATTATTAAATATTATTAAAAAAATACCATCAAACGTAATCCCATTTGATGCATAAGCATAGTATACCATTTTGACATACATAACACAATATTTAAATCTGAGCATATACTCAAACCAACAGCTTAGTGCTCAAATCAAAAAGAGTTTTTTGTCCGTTATTTAATGTTAAATGTGAACATTGACGTTAATAAAACATTTAAAGCAGTTTGGACGCCACGCCATGCTTAATAACAATACATTTATGTATTTTAGGCTACATCTTAAATATAACGCCAATATTTAATTAGTAGATTAGTCAAAAAAGGTGGATATAGTTGGAAGTAATGTTTTTTAAAAGTATTTTCGATTTTCAATCTACACTTATTTCTTGTTACATATATTTTTAATATAAATAATATATTCCACCTTACGACGCTTCCCTAGTAATTAACCTATAAGGTAATTTGTTTGTTTACCTGTTTCGGTTAATTTTTCTTACTAAATAAAGTTAGTTTTACTTCTTGGACGGGGTGATGGATTAATTGGAAACAGAACGGACAAAAGGGACTTGGATGAAAACTAAAATCTATTATGTTTAATAATTATGTTAATTTACATCGTTAATCTTTTAAGAGCATTTTTTATGTGATTAGTAACATTTTTGTCCGTTCTGTTTTATACCTAAATAGGTATGGGAGTTAGGACGTAAATAAGTAAGCTTTCAATTAATAAATTGTCGGTAGTCTTCCTCTGACCCAGACACGGATTCCACTAAAAATAATTAAAATATTAAAACGGTAACTGGCTCGTAATCACGCAATAATAATTAATGATTGCGATATTGACGGATAGTACAAATAGTTATTTATAGCTGTAAAGGCTAATAATTGTCAAAACACTCGAAATTACATCAGCGTTACGGAAACTGTGCTAAATGTCGCTTACAGAAATATGAACGAACGCTTCTGTATTCACTAAGCGAAATGTTCTAAGCAGCGTTTTATATGACAAGATTGTAATGTAGCGTTAGTAACGAAAACCAACCATTGTGATAAGACAATCTAATGACATTGATAATTACAGAAATGTAATTATATGTTACATGTTCGAATATATCAAATGATGTTACATTTAAATGAATGAACGTTCACAATGTTAACAATTATATGCGTATGCCTCTAATACCCACACAATATTCGGTATAAGTTGTACTTGTTAAGTATTGCCTAAGTTTATACGAAGTGTTATTTGTTAGCATTTTTCATAATAATAAGTCTAATGCATGATGCTTACGCTGTCACGTATTCGGATATGTCACCGAAATTGTTCATGCGTTATCGGTTTTTAACGTCAAGTTTTTGTAAGATACATATTTTCACAGATTAAGTCTGATAATGTGAAGGTCACACACAAAATACCTAAAGATCATCATACATACTTACAACGATGGCTTTCCTTACGTTAAATATTTATGTAATTAACTAATTACATACTTAAAAAAAGAAAAAAAAAAGTTGTGAATTTTTTTTGTATCAATATTTGAGTAGCCGTTAGGTATTGAAAATATAAATAATTTGAAATGAGCGTCACGGTTATTATTGCAATAAACTTAACGAAGCACATCAGTGTTATTAAAGTATTAGGGATTTGATTAAAATGAGCATCATCAATTTTCTAAAGTAATAACTAATTAACTCAAAAAGAGGATCAGTGTTAGTACGGGGAATACAATTTAATGTGCTTCACAGTTATTACCACAATACCTAATAACTGGAAATGAGCGTCAGAGTTATTGCGATAATAAAAAGTTAATAACGTATTAACTGAAAATGGGCAGATATTACATTAATGAAAAGGGCTTGACGTCAAAAATCGACTTCGTTTTCTTCCAGTGTTTTAAATAATTTTAAGTTAATTTTAGTGAGTTTGTGACTCGATTCTTGAACGGAATGCGATATGTTAGTAGCAATTTGTTTTATCGCTTGTAAGTATATTATATGTACATTTTGAACAAAAATCTTCGGTATTTAAATTTGTTTTAGCGAGCTTGTAAAGTGATTGTGTTTGACAATGCTTTATTTAATTGTCTTCTGAAATGGTCGTAAAAAGTTTGTGCGGGACTTTATATTATTGTGTAAATAGAATTTAGTTACCCAAAGTTAAATCCAAATACATTTGATGCGAGACTATGTTTTAATTATAATTTCCGGTGTAGATCGTAGTCATTGCGAGTGTGTGCTGAGAGGCGGTGTCCGAACAAACGAAATTGTTATTGAACGCCATTTTATATATATAACGAACTAAAGTAACAAAATATAAATAAAAGGCTCTAAGGTAATTTAGGTACAAATTATTCAATGTTGCCATGTTACATGTAGGTTGTAATTCCGCGTTTTTTTACAAGATGGCGGCATTGTCGTTCGTTCGAAAACCGCGCGAGAAAATGCTTGATTTATATTCCTTTTCGCTTAGGTGCCAGCGGTTATAGCTATGGTATTAAATCCGTAAAATCTTGGTGGAATGTTATAATAATGACGTGTGCTGGTAAAAAATGCTCAACATTTGATAGTCTCTTGCTCGACATAGCTGGGCTATAGTAGATGTAGCGCATATAATTAATGTTTATTTAAATTTACTGTGCGTCCATCATATAATAAACTGATGTACAAACTATTATAGTGTTATATTTCATTAATATGGTAAAGTAATATGCTCTGTTACTTTTGGATAGTGATGTGATTGGCTTACTGATGTCTGCTGAAACAGAATTTGCTGTGACACGTCTGGTTTAGATGAAGTTCCATTCAGTTTGTATGAAACTTTTAACTTTCTTACCCATACCAGTGACTAATGTTACTTGACAATCAAATATTTCAATTGTAACGATAAAAAGTAATTAATTCTGCATATTAAAACATATATTCCCGTAACTTGGAATACTTTGTTATTTATCTGTAATGCATAATCCGAGATTTTGGTCAAGGTAAGGTATCAGTTATATTTTCAATACCGAAGCGAAATTCATCATTTGAAATAGATGTAAATTATTTACTTTTAATTTAAATTACATTTAAACATGATGTAACACAATATGTAACTGGCGTTGTCGTGTGGTTTGAATTACTCCTTTGTAATTATATTACACTTCTGTCTTTTAAATGTAATTAACTTATATAACAAGCCTATGTACTATCTTAAAATAAAATCACGTAATCTAAATACTGCTTCCGTATTCAACTACATGGCAACACTATTGGAGAGAGACAGTGCTATACAAGTAGCCTAGCTAGAACGAGACAGAGATAGTGCGCAGGCAGCCAACGTGTTTGGTGATAGGACGGTATATACATAGGGGGGTTAATTTATTATTCCATATATATTAAAATAAAAACAATGTAAAGTTTTAGCTGTTTTATTAAGAACGAATAATCTCTTGTTTACCTTTTACTTGGTCATCCAGGTGAACTAACATACATTATCATATAGACACACCTGGAATTCCCTTGAGGCTAATTTGACCATGGAGAAAATATACTAAATAGGGCATTCTGCCTAAAATATTAGATGGACACTCACACTCAGAGACCAATTCATTGGCTTGCCTACTCTAATATGATAACTATGGATTTGTCACGACAAAGTTACGTCAAATAAATATATAGCTTATGTACATATAACTCGATAACAGAAGGTCTACCTTCGCATCTTGCATGCATTTTGTTTTTATAAAGTTGTGTGTATTGTAGGCTAATCATCTAAGGTAGGTAAATAATCATCACTTGCTTCGGGGAAGGAATATATATTGAGATTTCTTGAGGTGATAGAGAAAAAGAAAAGAATTTGATTAATATGATAACAACAGTTTAATTAGAAACGAATTTATAACAATAGAGAGTAAAATAACATTACATGAGGTTTAATAAATGTAATTATTTAAATACAACTAATCAGTGTCACATTGATAACATCCACGAATGGATATTTTTACTTTTTTGGATAGTGTTTGAATACTAGATTAATTTATTATTAAATTTCATACGTATTGAGTTCCATTCCCATCCGGTACATTTAAGCAACCAGCTAAAACTTGGCTTTAGCCCAATACAGCTCAAAACATATTTTGCCAATATACAAACAGCGCCATCTCGTACCAACAAATAGAAACTAATTTGTTTTGATAATGCTATGTATCGGCAATAGATGGCGTTTTAAAGTACAAATTCAAGAAAATCTTGGAACCTTTGGTTTAATTTCGTATGAAGAGCTTCTCACGCCTGTTTAACTTATTTTATTCTCGTAAGTTAATTCGTTGGCGAATTTGAAACATGGTGACAGCTGATGTTGTATAGAAAATGGGCAGCATTTTAGTCAGTTATTACTCCAGCCATTGGAACTTCTTCTAATTTGTCGTATTTATATTCTGTAAACCTGAAAAAATAATTCATGTACTGTTAGTACTATACTAAAACTAAGGCAAATTGCGCCAGTGACCAGAGCCCCTAGACAAAGATCCCACGCAAAGATTATTATGCTGTCACGCCAAAATCCTTTCCGCAGCCAATGTCATTTCCATACATTTTTAAAATAGCGTGAGCGTGAACGGTTCCCGCTAAGATTTTTGTCTAGGGGCTCTGGGCCTTAATTCTGCAGATTAAGTAAAATTTCACGAGATTAAAATTCAAGTTTTAGTCTATTTTAATTTAATTAGCACTGCTACATTGTTTAATCTCAAAGGTTAATTCCGATTAATTTTTATTCGTAATTAAATTATTCTCGGTGTTGCTTACGAAAATCTAACAATTAATTAATTGCTAATTGAGAGGCAATTCGTCTGTCATCGTAACACTATTGGTCTTAAATATTTAACAGGGTACCAAATCTGTGAAAATTGATCATCACCATTTCATTGAATCGTAATGTATGCGTTTATAACCTTGTAGAATTAGGGCCGTGATGGAGATCGCTAAGCCTAACCTGGGCATTATAGTCTTGTTCTTTGCCTGAACTAGCTACCAGACAAAAAATCTACTATAAAATGTATACAACACTTGAGAGACTTTGGGGAAGAAAACTGTCTTGAGCATATCGCATGAACTAGTTACAAAGCAGCTTATATGTGTCCTTAATACCTTTCTCTTCATCGATCCGTACCCCGTACCATAATTCATAGACTTTGACATTGACAGTTGCGTGACATAAATGGGCGAGAGCTAGACGCATCTGCTTAATTTCAAGTTCTTAAACAAATCTCTGCAGTATTATAAATAGAACCATACTTCTCTGTTCCACGAACTTTCCAAGTATACTTACTTTTCCAACGGCGGACACATGAAGTGACGGACATTTCGTGGCATGAACAAGTCCGCCTGCACCTTGCAGATGTCGAGCGCGTAGTCTATGAACTCGCGCATAATTTCCTCCTCCACCGGGGGCCCTATACCAGGCACTGCATACACCACTGTTATCTGAAAAAAATACGAATAACTCTCTCTCTCTCTCTTTCTCTCACTCTGGTATCTTTCCTTTATAATCTCATAACAATATTTTAATCCTTAGTAAACCTGCATTATGTTTGTTTCTGCATCATCCAAAAGATATCTCTCATAACCTGCTTCCGAGTGCACATTGTGAGGTTTCTCGTATTAATTCCTATAATTCCTAGCGCTTATCTCTAGATGTCTTACTTCTGGGATAGGATGCTCCTCTTCCTCGACCTCCTCCGTCTCAGGCACTATGACGTCCATGTTTTCATCGAGAAAAGTCTCCAGAATGTCACGAATCATTGCAACCTCCTCCGGTTTAGCCTTAACAAGAAACAATTTATAATTAGAAGTATACGTTAATACAACGATTGATAAAATTCATTATATAAAAAAAGAAATCATAGCATGCTAAGTATTCATTATAATTACTCAAATGTATTGATTACTAGAATTATAGGAGACGGCACGAGGTGGACTAGAAGATATAAATAGGTATAGAATATCAGTATTAACTATTCGAGAAAACATGAAATTTGTAAATTGCCTTGAAATTTTTTTTTATGTTAATAACCCACTAACGAGTGAATAGGCCACCCAATGAAAAACAATCAAAAGACATCTCCGAGGATATGCCACCCAATAAGAAACAGGACACACTTATTACTTGCTCTTATCTTACAACTCAAAAACACTAACAATATCACTGATGCGGAGGCTGATAAGCCAAGTATTATTTGCCTGGCAGGTCAAAAGCCTTACCAATAACTACGCTTTAGAGTTACCATGGTGAACCAGAGCTCATCAACCTCCAAAATACGGACCATAACTGCGTTCGTTGTTCAGCAGAGCGCACAAAGTTTTTGATTTGGACTAAAGCTTGGATGGATACACCTTACTCGCCATGCTGTGGATGCGGACACTATTTCTTTAACTATCCGCGTGAAGCTGTAAAGGCCGCTACAGCCAACAGAATATCCATTACAAACAAACTACTTCTTTATCAGAAACGCAGCTGAAACTGAATCGTAGTCATGTTAAGTTCAAGGGTTCAACAATTACCTTCTTCTTCTTCAAATCAGGATCAGGTAAGATGGCAATCTGCTCATTGATGTAATCCATCATTTCCTTCTCAATGTGGCTAACGATGAACTCACCGCTTGTAGTAGACATTTGTCGACCAGCCACCATTCCTGAAGACGAAAACATAGAACATAGGCTTTTAAAGTAAACTAGTTTAGTATTAACATTGATCCGACATTACCGTCTTCTAAATGTCTGAATAAAGGATTATATAATATTGCCTGTTAGTTTCTTTAAACCAGTGATCGGCAAAGTGGGGATCCAGAGTCGCATGTGGCTCCTTGGCTCTATATGTGCGGCTCTAGCACAAATATCCACGGAAGGCGTGTACTACTTATTTAGTGTAATAAACATTTACTAAACAAGCAGATTGGGTTCCCAATTTTTTTTATTGTTGTAGTGTTCATATTTGG
>DWPQ01002219.1:0-10942 GCA_018251795.1 Perichares adela | reverse complement strand
GTTATATTGTTGCCAACCTATTATATTTGCTATCCACTTTAATTATTTAATAAACCTTAAATCAGATTTATTAGTCGGTTCATTAAATACATGCCATTAATCATTTTGAAGCTTACATGAATGGATGCTATTATTATTATAAGGCCAGGATGTGATTTTATTTTTGATATGATTTCTATAGTTATGGGCCTTCGCTATGAACGATGGATATTCAAGTCTCAATCTTCAAACTTCAGACATACCTATGTCGCTATAGGCTGTTATTTTCACTTTATATTATGTGAATGTCAGAATCTTTCTGGTTAAGTTAAAAATACACGCTGCTGTTGGGATATATAAAACTTAATATCTAAGCATATTTATTACTTGTTCTTTAATATTTTTTAACTCATACGTAAATCGTTCATAATACTAGAACAAAACAGTGATTCCGTTAAAAGGTATACACAAAATGTAGCAACTGATAGTTTTTGACAGCGCTCCTATGCTCCCCCAAGTCGAGGAGGAAATGAACATTTCTCATAATAATATCACCGATTGTTTACGACTAAATAAATTTCCAATAGGGCGCTTCGATAAAAGTCAGTCTGAACATTACATTACTCGTGAATGCATGAAAAAGTCGAGCAATGCTGTTTCCGAGTGGAAAAGCTTAAAACGATACCTACTTTGTATATTTTACCGTTTAGAACCTCATACAAAGGACCTAAAATATCTACGTTTATGGTCATCAAGTAATGATAGCCGAGTTTGCAATTTAAATTCCTTCCACGATTTTCGGGCGTTCCAGTTTGAAGTTATGCTGTCCATTATCATTCCAAAGTCAAAATTTTTTTTCTGGTTTTATCAAGTGGCATATTTGAGAGTTCACCATAATATTTCTAACGGTGTGAGAACACTGCCAATCAGTAGTAGTCCAATGTCATGGATTATGGCTTTTCCCCTCCAATTAAAAATTATGGATTACAATTGATGTATATTATATGTCTATGACTCTGTGTATGACAGTTGTCATGTTGTTGATCCGCCATTAAATAGTGCGTCTCAAGCAGCCGTGTGTTTTACTCAAATATATACCATTGGCGACGATTCGTTATACACATAGAGTCATAGACATAATATACATCAACAATCAAGCTGATTATAACGGTAAATAACCGGAGACCATTACTATCAGTTTTTTCTGCAGACGAGTCGTGTAAAAACTAAATTAACTCTAGATCCGGAAAATAAAACATACTTGCTTAGGTTTTTATCCCATGATCCAAAAAAAAATACATCTGCTTCAAGCAGATTATGCTGATACCAAACAATAGACGTATAAAGTTTCTACATAAATTTAACGTTAATTTTAACCCAGTCCGATAAATAAAAAGTAATAAACCTCTATACTAATTGATACTACAATATTTCAATAAATAGTGAAACATTATTGTCACGAGTACCGTGTAATGTCAAATCCCATGACATTTCATTGATAACCCCCAGTACAACGCGCAAAACTTTCTCACATTCAAATTATAGTGTTATTCGAAGGGGGTCGCACTTGATCCCAGGCCATCTCTAGGGACGTAGGATACTTAATGAAAAATAATTGTGTGAGACCTGCCACACTTATGATTTAGACCTATTTCAATCTATGGGAAGCTTTCTCGGTTTGTAATCTTTTCATAGACGACTTATATCAATCGTAAATCGTGGTCCAGCAAAAGATTAGCACAGTGGTTGGGATCAGGATTTATTTTCTTTTTTATGTAAGCTGATATCACAGTTTTAATGCTAGTAAGTAATATTCGTAAATAATAAATAACCAAGGATGTTTAGTAATCTCACACACCGGCTTATAATATCGATTATTTTAATGTAATGCTTCATATCATGTTAGGTACGTACTGTTGTGTTACTAATTGTATGAATAAGAAATAATGTTATTAGGTAGGTACTATAGGTGTAACAAAACAATTAAAACTATATGTAACACAAACTTCTTGATAAAAATTCTACTGGTACTTTAATTATCTTATCCTGCGGGAATACATTACCCGAGCTTGAAAATATCCTAGCTAACGGACCATAACATAAGTTACTTTGTTAAGTATCATTTGAATTATTTTCATTAGTTTAGTCATTACATCCATAACAGGCAGACAAAAATAAAAATAAATAATTTGACCGCTTTAACTACGAGTATTGCATTTAATTAACAGATTCTTCCGATTAGGTACAGTTAAATTATTTTGATATTATATTATGTTAGTGTAGTAGGGGAGGCCGAGATGCTAAATTTGCAGTTAGTAAAGCGTTAAGCAGACCTATTGCATTGTGAAGATTAGGTCCTAAAACGAAAAAAAGTGTATGTAAAATTTTCCATTTTAGCGGGGAGTATATTAGATACTATTTACATGGCATGAAGCAATATTCACTTTAACTTAACAACTTAGCGGAGATTAAACTAAGGAAGATAAAGAAAATAAGTTTAATAAAGTAGGTATGACTTTGTAATTAGGTACGTAGTGTCGCTGTGACAATTTATAGTTTCGTGCAGTCCCCTCTGCCGTGTCGCACCACAGTAATCACTTTAAGTGCTTGCTACGATTTGCACACTTCTTTATAGTCGATAACCGAAAAGCATAATGAAGATTAATGCTAAAATAACGACACTTTAGTCAAATCAATGACTCAATGTTTGTAAAATAAACGAACATAATCTTTTAATTAAACAGTGTAATCTATAAAAATATAATATGAAGTCTACAGAGTAATATCAGTATGATAAGGGGTGAGTTCATTAGTAACGGACAATGGACATATCGCGAGATAAGCATAAAATTGACTTAACTCAAAATTCTTGAAAAATTAAAGAAATATTGTTGTTAAGCTAAAGCACACAGATGTTTCTGCTTAATTATAGCGCAACTTTTCTATATTCAAAATATTTAACTTTTAAAATTATTTAAGGCTTCCACCAACTCATATGAATTGTGTTAAATAATGGATACTTCTTCTTCAACATATAAAAACCTTGAATAAACTTTCGTTCAAACTTCAGAAACGACCATTACGAAATCATCAAATCTAATTGATTACTTTGTTAGTTTAAAAGACACCAAAGCCAAGGAACATTGTGTAACTATTAAAACATAAAAAATCTAATTTTTGTAAACATAGTAATGTAATTGAAGTAATGATTAAACATAGAAATAAATAAATAATTTGAAGTAAAACACTGAGATCATGAACATGTCATCCCGTGGGAAGGCGACCGACGGACACGGTGCGCGGGCGCACTCACGCGTCATCGTGCGATGCCCAGTCTTCCCACGGCGACTGCGACACAGATCATACACTAACTACTGCGATAACGGGCTTACTGACGCCATATCTAATGTCACGCCCTTCATCTCGATAGGGCATGCTAAATCGATGACAATGTCATTCGATTCGTTCGGGTAGGTGCCGACGCTGCCGACAATGCTTGTATTTAGTAAGTGGAAATCAAATTTATGATACGCTATGTATAGATAATACGAAACTGTTATTTCTAAATAACTGTAATATCCTTTTATTTACCTACTACTTACAGCTAAAAGTATAAAATAACGAATGTAGGTAAATACAATTAGGAACTCGTAAAATATTGCAGGCACCACTATTTTTCTACGTTATGTGTACATGTAATAAAAAAATCCGATCACTTATGTTATCAGTGAGGAAACCTGCCTAAATCAGAGTTTTCTATAATGTTCTCAAAGCTGTGTGGAGTCTGCGAATGTGCACTTGGCCAGCGCTGCAGCGTGGTGGATTATACCATAAGACCTCTCAATGTGAGAAGAGAAGAAAATGAAATGAAGAAAAAACTGTGAGCCCAGTAGCAAAACAACCATTACTCGTGACGATGTTATGATAATAACAGATCTATTGCTACGAATAAAAATTCAAACAAACAACTAAATATTCCGTTATATTATTCAAAAGTAAAGCAATTTACAGGAGATCTTGAGAATATTATCCTCTATTATCCGCAGATTTTAATAACGTCAATGACATCCTCTAATTCGGATAAAGGGTAAGGGACACGACGTTAAGTGATTACATTCGGTGATAGCTCGGACCGCAATCAACGCGATTAACTTAGGGCGCAGGGCGGTTACAACAGAGGCTCTAATGAAGCGTTTCACTATATGTGGTTATAATCACAATGCGCATGTATACTATGTCATGTGATGTAACTTTAAGTGACTTCTTGTACTTGCCAGATTTACTTTTTGCATTTCAATATATTTTATATATGACCAGCTGCGCCCGCGACTTTTTTTCCCTCGAGGGGGAAAGCTTCAAAAGGTCCCGCGAGCCGTGGGAGCGACAAGGGTTTGTGGGATTTGACCTCGCTAAAACCACCCTAGTGTTCTTCCGCATTGAAAGACTCCGGAATCTCCAAAGGAACGCAACCGGAGTCCTCTGAGCGCAGTGCCCTTAGTTATGGGCTCTACTCGCGTGGGACTCAATACCCCATAGCGAATCGTCCCTATTCACGTCGGTACCGTCATCCGTCTCGGGGCTGCTGGTGGAAGAAGCTCCCCCTCCAGCCGCCCGCAACCCCAAAAGCCCCTTTTAGTCGCCTCTTACGATAGGCAGGATAAACCGTAACTCGTATTCTAATCCCGAGCTACAGTTATGTGCCCGCGGCTCTGCCCGTGTGTAAGTTATTTATTTATTTATTGCACTTTATTGTACACCATAGAAACTATAGACGAGGATATAATAAACCAAAATAACTAGCCTGCACACTAAAGGCGATCTTATCGCTAAATATCAATTTCTTCCAGATAACCTTTGGGTAAATGACTAAAGAAATTTGTGAACTAAAAGAAATGTCAGGGAGGGTGTTAGTTAGTTGTCGCAAAGTTTTTCCCGCGGGAATTCTAAAAGAGAATATAGCCTAAGTTAATTCTTATTACATCAGCTATATTCCAGTGAACATCCCGTCTAAATCGATCCAGCTTTTCCAGGGATTAGCCGCAACAAACAGACAGACAAACAAAATTTTTAAAAACTGTTATTTTGGTATATGTACCGTGTATACATAGATATATATTTATTCAAAAGCGGTTATTTTAATATTAGAAACAGACACTCCAATGTTATTTAGTTGAATATATGCATTTTTTCACCACCCTTTCCCGTTAAAGCACGTTTCAGAATTGGTAGTGGAAGCAATAATGAGGTACATAAATGTCATTAATACCTAAATTAATAAATATTTCCGAATTTGAAATTTAATAATGATATAAATAGATATTATACGATATGAGTACGACTTACAGATACCACCTTCTAGAATCAACGATGAAATGATTTTACGTGTTACGGTTGCAGTAAGCATCGCCTGAAATAACCCGGTTCGTTATTTGCCGGTAACGTCTAAACTATATATTTTGAACTAGGAACGTTCAGAAAACTCGTCTGCTTACTTGACAACTATTAAAGTAATAAAATGATTACATAAAACTGGTTCATATAATCCTAGGTATATTCAAACATACAGTTTAAGTTTCAAAATTATCTCATTCTCTGAAAAACAAACATTTGTGACAAGTGCGTCTAATCACGTACAACCGACACGCGTCGTCCTCGCATCGCCACGCGCCGCCACGTGTCACACCTGCCTGTAACTTGACTCTTAGGGTTGTAGTGTTCCCAGAGAAATTTTATGTTACATGTGTCTAGTTACTCGTATTTATGTGTTATATCTTGCTAGCAGTGTCCCCATTTGACGAAAATCGTGGTATATCATGATATTCGAGTTGAAGTTTAATATTAAAATCAATCTATATAATTATATGTATAAAATTCTCGTGTCACAGTGTTAGTTGCCATACTCCTCCGCAACGGGTTGACCGATTATTATGAAATGTTATACATACCTATATTAAGTAGTCTGAGAATAGATTGTAAACTATTTTTTATACCTAAGTGATAGGATACCCCAAACATTTTTAATTTAATTTTTTGAATTTTTTTTAATGATGTCGCACCAAAAAATACTCACAACTCATCACAATTCTATCACCAAACCCCTATTTTTTACACCAACTTTTAAATGGCGAAACAACGTTGCCGGGTCAGCTAGTTATTTATATAGATATCACTGAAATATTTATGCACGTATTCGCTTCTACAGCCGTTTCAGAAATCCTCAACAGGATATATTTAAAAACAATAGGTAAGTATATCGATTACAGTAATGTCTTAACCTAAGCGAAATTAGCAACAAACACCTTATATTTCCTTGTTTTTATCATTTGAGTAGTCATCAAAACTATTATAACTTAAAAAAAATACAGTTATTATTCATATTCAATAAGAGTATTTTATATAGATTTTCATTGCTACGAATTGTTTTTCAGATTTAAGCAGTAAGTAAATATTAATATCACTCGGATCAAATTCCCTCCAGCATTCAATCTCGTGATGTAAGATTTAAACCTGAATTGACATCAGACCGGCAAGTCCCGTTGGTCGTGTCAATCTTCACTGCACTCGCTGTCATGTTGGATCGCCATTGGACCGTATCTCATCGTATGTATTGCTTGTCTTGAAATTATTTGAAATAATATTGAATTTCGCTCATATCTCAAGGTGAAGATTACATTTTCACCAGTACTCTAAAAAGTAAATGAAAATCATAATTTACTTTTCATCTTGTTTTAATGTACAATTTCATTCTCGTTTCAAAAGCTGCATATTTTTTCATAACTATTTTGCGATATTGACTTTTGAAATCTTTACAAACTAATCAAAATAACTCAATTCTATGTCTAGCTCAGTACCTTGATAATTTCATTCATTTAATAATTCATAAGACAATTTCATTATTATTTCAAATAGTTATAGTGTCCGTATAAATGAATTCCTGTATTGAGTAAATAAGACTCAAGTCAATAACCGAACACATAGTTTTTGGACATAGCCATCTAACCTCATGCCATTCGAGAATCACAATAAAACCAAAATCGTTGGCAATTATATACAATTTATCGGGTCGGACGCCACCGTGCAGCGTCGCTTGATGGATTAAATTGCCCTATCCCTATGACAACGTGCGCACGGAAAAAATACGCTGTGTATTATAAACCAGCTGGTCATTTTTCAAATGATTCCTTTTGCTCTACCGAGGAGCAGGTGGTCGGCTTTTTATTACAGTGTGCGGACGGTTTACAGCAAATTGTGCGTTTGCATAAAGCTTTCAGGTAGCCGGCCATGTTTGCGAACCGCCTGATGAATTTGAGGATTCGCGTGTTGAATTAGGACACGTCGTATTTATTTTTGTTGTTCCCTATTTACATATCCGTTCTGCTAAACAGTTGCTCTTCCTTTCATATTATTTTATTACATGTGTGAAATGGAATTAGAATTTTAAATTTCAAAACATCGTTGTACAGATAACTTTATTATAATACGCGAAGATCAATTTGTAAATAATGAAGATTTCAGCATTACACTATGGTGCATCTGGTGATACTGAATAATAATTGTCTGAGAAATTTGAAAAACGGCTATAATGTTCTTAGCATAGATTTTTACAGATTACTATCCGATATACGGATTAAACAATAACTGTTTGTTAATATAACTTATTGATTATGGAGGTATAAAATAATTAAAATGAAACATTTATGTGTACATGAAGCAAGTATTCTTTTGTTATTTTGTACGAATTACAGTTACCCATTAAATGTCACGCCAAATCAATAAAATAGTTCTTAATTACCTACTTATAATCGCGATATTTCTAAAATGTATAATACTTTATTGTCGGCAATCTAAGGTCAGATGCTTTTATCCTCAGACAAAAAGTCAACGGTACAATAACGTACAATACTAAAATTATACTATATTATACTTAATGTTAATGTTATTCAGAAATACCCTTTTAAATCTAAATTACGGTATTTAATTTTTAGTCATACTATACGAGTACTGGACGATAAAATATTTTCTAAGTACTGAAAATTTGGTTCTAAATATAAAAAAGTATTTAAGAGATTGCAAGAGTAATTGCTGTAGGTGGTGATCCTAGTGGTTGGAGGCCGATCTTTGCACACGCGGAACCAACTTCGCATCTTGCCCGAACCGCTTTTAACCAACTTCGAAAAGGAGGAGTTTCTATGTAATGTTTGATTATATCGTTCAGTAGTAGTAGTATTTTATTAAAATTATAGTTTACTTAAAACTTTATGCTTTATCGTTGTTTTCGTATTTCTTGAAGTCGGTTGATATATTTTTATTTAATATTTTTTCAAACTTATGTGTGTATTAGAAGATAATTAATTATCACTGGCGTCAGTGACGGAAAACATAGCAAGGAAACTTTGCACTCATAAAAGTTGTCCATAATATTTTCAAAAATGTCTGATGTGTCTCTATCCGTAATTGGCCATCATGGTGGACTATGGTCCTAATGCCTCAAGTTATGAGAGGATTAGTTATGTGCTGTAATGTAACTTACCAGATTAATTTCCACGCATAATTAACATTATGCAATCAAGGCACAACACGGCATCCAATCGCTGAGCAATCGATTCGACCTCTTTATAATAAATATAATTTTACTACAAAAGGATATACAAACAAATAAAATAATGGAAATGAAGCAATGTTTCAAAATAATTTCATTACGGATACATTTGCGTGTGCACTACTGCTGTATTTGCCGTGGGTCGCTTTACCAAATTTTAATTGTAATATGTGAATTCGTATTTTCCAGGCGAGTTTTAATTATCAGGAGTCGCGCGCGCTTGAGTTACGCGACCGCTCGCGATATTTATGGCCGCTCCCCGGCATTCCGATACACTTTTTAACGTAATGAGCGCTTCCCGCGCGAGGGTGCCGCCGCTATGTACCCAGCCTCGCCATTGTTTTTCGATTATGTACCTACTCGAGTGACATGCAACCTGTTTTTCTTGCTTATATAACTAGTTATCTATATTTTAATCCCGAAGAGATCTTGTTGCATTTTGTCCTTATGGCAAAAATAATTTTGAAGTAGGTTTTAGAATTCACATCTCAACTATCTTATCTATTTATGAGTAGCGATAAGCTAGTAGTAGGAAGTCTCCTGCGCTGGTGGCCGAGGTTGGAAACCTTCACACACTTCTAATTTTTCAGTAATATACCTATGCGTATTAGAAATTAATGATCACTTGCTTAGATGAAGGAAAACATCGTGACAAAATCTCTACACCTACCTGAGAGATGTACAACATGTGCAGTCAGTCAATCCGCACTTGACCAGGCGATGGACAATGGTCAACAATTTTACATATAAGGGACGATACAGAGCTTAGCAGTGGGACATTTATGGGTTGTAATGAATTATCTAAAGAATTTTCCTTCCCTTTACATTTCAGAATGCTTAAAAGACCGCTGTATCATACCTTGAAATAATAATAGAATAGGTTCGTGGAAAGTGTCATAGTTATTAGAATATGAAATTAGATTCGCCGTGTCGACGGTCGTCGGGTCGCTTGTGGGTTCATACGTGATCAGCTATCTGGGTACCGGGCGGTCGCGGCATTCACTCGATTCTTTATTGCATTAAACATTCAGAAGGAGAACACGACGAGCAGCCAGCCAGGTGAACATAAAAATGAGCGCCTATTATAAAATTAACAACAGTTACACCGCGAGATATCTGCTATCTTTTTTCACCAAGGCTCGGCGCCCGTCAGCCGCGGCCGAATTACAGGACACTAATTGGACTGCGAAAATGCAGTGACGGACGGAGCAAAAACAATATTTTTTTGTCCAATTTTATCCAACGAGCATGTGGCTCAAACAGTTTTAACATATTAAATACCAGACGCCGCAATGGAAAGAAAATATATTTTTAATTAACTGATTGCCGTATTTTATGTTAAGTAAATTAATATGAACTGTTATCATTACTCGCTTAGTGGCCACCGTTTTGCTTAAATGGAATCCATGTAGTTTCCATACTCATATAAAATTTTACAATTACTCTTACGTGACACATAAAACTATATTTTAATTTTATCTTGTCTATCAACTTTTTCTACATCCACCCGGATTCGACTGGTGGCGAGTGCCATAAGACATTGTATAAGTGTTTCGTTCCATAATTTAGGAAGTGCTATAAATAAATAATAACAATAAATTAATTTACCTCGTTGAATTATTTACTGTTCCACGTAGATTCTGATACTAAAGGTATTTGTAGTTTTAAATAAAATTTGTCTAACTAAAAATGCCCCTTAAGGTTTAGAACCCCTTGCGCTACATAATGTAGCCTCAAAATAATAAATAAAAGTACAATCATACCTGTACCCTCGCTTCGGTTAGGTCTATTTTCATGGCGATCTCTTCTCTCGTGTAGATGTCAGGGTAATGTGTCTCCTGGAAGGCTCTCTCCAGCTCTTTGAGTTGCGCTGAGGTGAATGTGGTTCGTATACGCCGCTGCTTGCGTTTCTCCGTCAGAGATCCTTCGTGCCCTCCGTATACTTTGTAGGGTAGTCCGGCTATAGGCAAGAGAGAAGTTAATGTCAACATGATGTTAAGAAAATTATCTAACACAAAGGATGGAGTAGACGAAGTGTTTCATGGCAAAAACATTGAATACCAAACTCTGGTATCATACACGGCCGAAGGGAAGTGTTTTCTATTAAATCTCTTTGTTATCTAGCCACACAAGATAAATATTAACTACAACATTATTGATCGAATCGAAACGTGGAATTTACAAGTTTAAATTGCCAATTGATAAGCTAACCTGCCCTTTTCAATACTCCTCATTTCTTAACCAGCAATATGTCGTTGACGATCCTTTTTTTTTTTTTTTTCTTTTTGAGGGGGAAACCTTCAAAAGGTACCCAGTGCCGTAGGGAGCGACACAGGGTTATGTGGGATTTCTACCGCACTAAAA
>DWPQ01002218.1:0-10942 GCA_018251795.1 Perichares adela | reverse complement strand
CAGTAGTTCCTGAGATTAGCGCGTTCAAACAAACAAACAAACAAACAAACTCTTCAGCTTTATATATTAGTATAGATATATATTAGTATAGATTTAAGAAACTTATTTTTGTTTTTAAGTTAATCTATGAGCTTAGACATTAAAATGTAGGTTAAATTCATGTAGCATGTATCAGATACACAATTTGTCAATGACCTCTAGATTCTAATTTGTACTGCACTCACGTAGTAAAACTGAGATATATCCTACAGCTACCCATCAACTACCCTAACTTTATTTTGAGACGTCCACAGACAACGTATAATGAGCTGTTGCCACCTTTATCAAAGCTAAATAGATAGGGAGAGTAACGAAATCTTAAGACACATTCACCTTTGAGCAAGTTTGTTGAACTGTAAACACATCGAAAGATATTGTAAAGATGTAGAACAACACGTGCCTCGTAAAACCCGACGCAATAGCAAAAATAACTTCAAACGTAATCAAACTTTTGCTTTTGAAACTATCCCCGAAGAAACATTTTATTCACACATAGGTATTACTAACACTACAGAGAACAGAAGCAAACGCGTTACCACAAATGACCGAGGCCTGTAGGAAAACGATGATAAATTATTAAGTTTAACATGCTGATATGTATTTACAAATTTTATTATCACGTGTATGATATATGTATCATTAATATTATCATTGATTTATCTATACATGTAAGGTGTATTATAAGTCGACTGTTAATTTTAATGACATCGATTTTATCTGTTTTAGATTTTATACGTCAAAAGAAGCCTTATATGATCACCACGTTGTCTGTCATATTAACGTAGGAATTCACAGGAACACGTGGAGGTTATGTTGAAATTAATATCAAATACTCAAGTCTGCAATCCCTTAGAGCTGTTATAAAATCAAGCTTCTAAGTCAACGCAGTATATATACACTCGCAACAAATTTTACTCTGTAAGGCTCTCTCTCGTTGACCTAGAACAATTAAATTTAGCTATAACCATCTGAAACGCGTTAATTTGTTTCGTTAATCGAGTTGCACGCTCAAAATATATTAAATCATTTATAAAAAATAATAAGAAGTACAATCCCCCAGTGATCTCCAACAAGAGAGCCTGAGGGTCATTGCCTCGTCTGTCGTTCAGTAGGGTGAACGAGAAGTAAAGGTTGGCTTGAATTCAACTATAGATGGAGAACCTTACGGATAACGTAAACGCTGTACTGTCGTTAAAATCGTGACAGAAAATAGGCTACTTTTTACCACGGAAAATTGCTTAATTCCTATGGAAAACTGGTAATAATCCTACTAATATTATAAATGCGAAAGTTTGTGAGGATGTATACACGTTTGTTACTCTTTCACGAAAAAACGATTTGACGGATTTTGATTAAACTTGTTATAGCTTATGTTCTAGAATAACACAGGCTACTTTTCATCCCGAAATTCTTACGGGAGCGAGACCTACGCGATTGATACCTACGGGTCCCGAAGCGAGGGCGGTTCACTAGACATAAAATAGAGCCATCGCCTCAACAGGAACGGATTCAACAGTGAATTTGATTTTGAAATTCGAGAATCACACGTTGAAATAGTATTCGGTGAGGTCACTCGAGCCGAACCGAACTAGCAACACCCCATTGGCAAGAATAAATGGTTAAGAAGGGTAAAAACGTAGTAGGTTAGTAAATAAAATTCAATAGTCCTGAAAAAAAAGATTTATTTATTAACGTTTTCGTTCAATATTAAATCGTATATTTTTTGTTTAATTCTTTTTTTTTTATTTTTTTTTCAATATAAGATTAATCTATTTATAAATCATCATTTAATAATCAAAAACAAACAATATTTATTTATATTCATTTAACATGGTGGGTATGAATAGCGCAATTTAAGGATTAAATACGAAACGCCAGGAACATTTTGGAGGCTGAAACAGCGGTACATTGTAATCATATTTAAAAACTATTACTCCAACGTGCCACAGATAATGTTGTGCACAAATAACATTCTTTATTTGATCTCGACACCATCTCGTACTAAATTCGACACTATTGACAGCTATAATATACCGCACAACCGAAGCTAACATATAAAATAAATATTTTTCCCCAAAATGATTCCTGGTCGTTACCGCGTAACTAATGATAATAATAATATAGTGATATGTTTTATTTATTAACGTTGTAACAAGCTTAAGCGTATCGAAATGTAATAAACAAAAAACACTATCCTCTTATATGATAACGGCCAGTTCAAAAGTAACAACCATCTCACAGCTCGGGCCGTCACCGCGACACTAACTTAATCCGAGTGAAATAACTCTCGCTTACAACCTAACATTATTTATAGTTTAATCAAAATATATTACTTCTCTTGTTATCGGTGGATACAAACATATTTATTTACACTACATTTATACATTACAGTTATATAATAACCTAACATCGAGTCAGCACCGAATTAATTTGGACATTTTTATTAACACATAACGCGAACGTATCGACGGGAAGTCCGGATTGGAATTTAATATTGTTTATTTATTGGCGTAAGGTAATTAATAATTAGCTTTTATAATAATTATATAGGCATTTTGTACGAACTAGTATCCAATACCGACGAACGGCTACCAGCGCGCCCATCCATGTACAACATAATGTTTAAATGTTTTAATTGGATTATATTTTATGCGATATTTTTTTATGTCATATTAACGAGATCAAATATTAAAACAAAGTTGTTGTTGTATTAAAATTCGGCGTTGTTGTGTTATGTGACGTGATAACGCGAGTGGGGCGACATTATACATACAAACATATGACACGAGACCGCAGCGTCATTCATGGACCTGCCCAATTCAAAAACATTGAATCAGGTAAATAAATCAGACAACAATACAAAATGTTGTTTTGTAATATGGTCGAATCCAGTTAATATCAAATGATAAAATTGATTTGACATTTGATAGTTTTTTTAAGTGGTGTCTCATGAGGTACACAGGGACTGTTCCGTTAACAATTTGAATTTCGTTCTAGTTTCAAAGTAATCAAAATAGATAAATAGAAAAAAATTCAGCGTCGAATGTGGACTAATACAAGCTAACATTAAAAAATCCTAAAAGCTAATCGAATTAATATTGCACCTGATAAAAAACTTATTTTGTTAACACCATTCAATACATCGACAAATTGAGCTAGTCACATGTAGGAACAGCAGACACTGAACCTACAACGGACACTTCACCTACACCGACCGCGGCGTCCAACGTGGATGAGAGAACTGTTACTACATCTCATTGTGCAATAGGGCACGACGGGAATGACGCTGCGTGCTACATGACGACGGCCCGCAACACGTTGCTCACTTTGCAGTTGCACACGGGACACCGCTTGGCCTTGGCCCACACCCGCCTCGCGCACCTGTAGCAGCAGCAGATGTGCGCGATCCGTCCGTGCACGAACACGCCCGACTTGGGCTCCGAGTAGCACACTATGCACATGTTATCGTCGAGCTGCCGCTTCGAGTCCCGACCTTCGGTCTGGTCGTCGACGGTCAACGCCGGGTCGCTCACCATCTTAACGAGCGGCTTGACGTCCGTCGGCGAGTCCGCCTCCGAGTCGGTCTCGGAGCCCGAGTACTCTGTTCGCGCGCGCTTCGCGTCCCTATCGGCTGACTCCGCTCGCCGTTTCATTTTCCTACCTAATATCGCATCGCTCGACCTACTCTCGCTGTTGGAGTGGGACGGCCCGTCGACCTGGTCCGCGCCGCCCGACTCCTGGCTGTTGACGGCGGACTCCACGCCCGAGTCCTGTGACAGGGCGCGCGATATCGGTTCGCTATCTATCCCCGCGTCATACTTGTGTTTTCGCTTCGGTCTCGGCGGGAAGAAATTTTTACGTACCTAGAATGCATTTGTAACACGTTTAGTATCAGTACATAATTGTTCGGTGAGGTAAAACATCGTGAGGAAACCTGCATTACAGACGGTTCCTTATAATGTTGTCGACGGTGTCTGAAGTCTGCTAACTCTCACTTTGCTAGCGCGGTGGACCACGGCGCAAACCCCACACATTGCGGGAGGAGACCCGAGCCCAGGAGCGGGACAGTTATGGGTTGTGATGAAGATGAATGTCATCATATATAAGCAGCACCAAGAAATGAAAACTGACATCCAGTCGTACTTGTGTTATCTTCGTTCTAAGTCTGTAACACTACTCAATTAATTAATAATTAGACACAATACATTTCGAAGAAAAAATACAAGTAGAACTTAATGTAGGTTGTGGAGCATAGCGGTGGCCGCACCATGGACCTCTGCAAACAGAACTAGAAACAAGTGGGATATCCCTCATTATTGTTCCTTGCAACCGAAACATGTAACTAATCTCACGGTGGATCTCGGAGGGCGGTAAAGAAAATATGAGGTCAAATAATGTAGTCAGCCTGATAGACACCTCATCGCCGTACAGGGGTACCGTCTTGATTCAACCGGGTAGTACACGTGACAGCAATGTAATTGCCATCTGTTGGATTGAACAAACTGTCTCTCCAAATAAGCGCTTATTCGGCGCTTAAGCGGTCTTTAGTCCAATCCATCCGAGGACAACGGCTGCTGATTATGATAATGATTTCATATATCGTGATGTGAAAGTTCCATTACTTCAAGGGACAATAAAGTTCGCTCGTCATGTCCTTGTTATTCATACGTACGTTTTATCACAGCATAGCGAGTGCGGGATGGACCGCGTACATCGAACCTTCTTCAGTCTCGAGAAGACCATTGAGTGTAAGCGCATTGTACCATACAACACATAACTCACAACACTATAGCTATTTATCATGTTATAGTTCGTTGAAGCGATATTAGGAATTTAGAAATTATTTACAACAAACGTTAGGCACACTACGACACACCCACATGCATACTCCATGTACGTATCCTCTTATGTTTTCGTTTAACGTTTATTATGCAAATGACACTGGCGGTTAATATTATTTTTATAATATGAGAAAAGGTGTCACGATTACATTCTAACTCCATTTTTTTTATAAAAAATTTATTCATTCGAATTTCAACCACTCACGGCCACTAATTATATCAATTTTCTATTATCATATGACAACCCTGCCGAAATAACGTAATCTCTGAGCTTTGTGTGCTTTTCTACCGACATCAAAGACAATAGAACATGGCAAGCTTTACAACTGCGTCATTAATTTGTAACAAATGCTTCTTTCTCAAGTTCATCATCTGACCATGTTTCAGGTTAAGCCACACTGGCCCATCACATTATATTACCTTGAAACACTTCTCGCAGTACCGGTACAGCGGGTTGTTGTTCTCGGCGCGGCACTGCGCACAATGCCAGTAGTCGTAGAAGTCCATCTCACTGTCACTGCCGCCCGACGCCGTCTGCTCCGAGTCCGCGAACTCCAGATCACCATCGTCCCCCACCAGGACCTCGATCACTTTCGTTGAGATTATTTCGTTCTGGAAACACGGAAATGATTTTTATAGAAATATATCGCTGTTACACGCGCAGAGGTAATGTGATCTTTAGATGCGGTTCTTTCCTATTGGGTTCCGTCGCGGAAAGCTAGTCGCCCAAATCATACCTTACAGGAGGCGAACAATATACACAGGTATCCAACGTGTACAGAAATAAAAAATATTTATATTACAATACACTACAATTTCACTTAATTGTACACCACTAAAAAGAGTACAGAGATACAACCAAAAAAGTATACATATTATATTAAATAGGCGTAGACAATAGGTATAACATTATTACTTAGATGGAATATACGTTTGTACAGCAGATAAGGGGGCGAGACAACAATCTTTATTGCGGTAGTAGCACTTAGGCTGAGATCTACAGAGTACATTGACTTTATCCAACTTAACTTTCAAGCGAAAACACTGCAGTTGTGACTTACGAAAATCATGCACTAAGTTAGGTCAAAGTAGGCTTTAGACATCTCGACCTCGGTGCTTAAACCGGCAACATGTTGTGTGTGTGTACTCACGTCGCTGTTTCCTGACGAGTCGCCGTCGACGGGAGCTTCCTCCTCGGGCTCCGTGACCGGCTCGAACTCTACGGCGCGCTCCTCGTCGCTCTCGCACCACTCTGTGTCGCTCGTGTCGCGCAACAGATCTACAAACACCACACGTTTAGCGACCCGATCACGACCCGACCACGACCCCTCCGCGGTTCCATGTCCCCGGTCACAGTTCACAGATCGGCTCCTGTCTCGCTACCTGTGGTTCGTCACTGCACAACTAACACGTTGCATGCTAAATGTCAGTAGTCCTTTGTCTTTTATTATTTTGGTTGTTTTGTTCTCAGAAATATTTTAGCATATTAACTTTTTTTTCTTTATTTTCACTTTCATATTGATAATTACGTTTTTTTTTTCGTGTTCACTTTTTAATTCATTGTCAGGTCTGTCCTGTTTTTTTCTTTCTTTTTCTTTAAATCTTTTGTAAATGTAAATGTAACTGGTTTTTTTTCAACACATATTTTTTATTTAATTATCGTCTTTTCAATTTATACTTTTTTCGTTTTTTTTTTTTGTTTACGTTACGTTAATCTAAGTATTGGCTAATTACAACAATGGTCCCATGCATGACAAACAAAAACAATACATACACACTCAAACTATATCTACTTACACTGTAAACTTACCAAATACAGTTCAATTATATCAGCAATACTTAAACTCCATGAGTAAACTAAGTAAATATCTTACCTAGACTAGACTAGACTATGATTTTAAATGTTACAGTTAGCAAAATTATAATCTCTGGCATGTCATTGTGTTGTACACATCAAAACAATTATATATTAAAACAAACTATACTTCATTATTTAAAATTATGGGGTTTAAATGTATGAGTAAGTAGTCCTTGTGTTGTTGTTGAATTAGTGTTTATATTTTATGTATCAAAGCAAGCAGATTAGCGGACAAGCTGCATGGCAATGCTTATGGAATTATTTCCTTTACCAATCAATAATGAATTATAGTGAAAAGTAAACAGCAAACCCAATTTAACAATAACACAAGCATGACAATCAATCAGCACTCCATTATCTTCCGGGTCCATCCCTGAAGCATCCGCTCATGGGCAGCACCGGATCAGGGCAACACATCTGACAATGTTACCATACATGTATGTTAGTATCTCGCACAAATAACACAAACAACACCCACCAAACTGTCAGGGAATCTTATTGAACTTGAATTTAATGAGTCATTGCTAAATAATGGTGTAAATCAATAGTTAAAGTTCAAAATGATTTCTAAAAGCATACTTAAAGTCATCAATGCGCAGCTATATCAAAATATCTACTGTAATAAACTATTACGAATTGCTTGATAATCAAATCATGCAGTTAACCAAATTGTTGGTAAAATTAGTTGTTTACATAATTGTACTATACAACACAGTTATATAAACTATATTTCTAGTCTGTGCATGTCGGAGAAACATAAATTAAGATCGATTAATTAATACGTACTCTTTTTGTAAACGTGTAACTTCATAATATTATTTTTTAACTAAAACTGTCAAAAACAAAATTGAAAAACTCTTAATCTTTTATTTCGGGCAACTGCAACCCACACATGCCATGTCCTATTTAATTAATCTGTACATTTATGATGTGACACATAATATGATGTAATCGAAAATATTCAAACGAAGCAAAAAATTTATATCAATATTGATACATTCGCCAAACCACGGAATTTTAATGTTACATCAATCACAAGTACATTAGCAGACTAATGTTGAATGTTCAAAAACATTAGTTTTTTTTAAAACGAACCCACCATAAACATGTTAAACGCATCACGGACATGTTCAGACTGGTCAGAGAGCTAGTTGAGTCAGCAACAAACATGTGTACAAACCACTCATCCAATGCAACTCACGACTTGTTTTATGTGACTGCGCTAACGGCGTCACGGGGCTCACATGCACTAACGGGACGGTTCAAATTATGTTCAACGACACAAAGGCATATCAGACAGAATTTATAGACGAACGAGACAAACGCATGTACGTTACTCTCACGATACAAAATAAATTAATAATTAGTACTTTGAATGTTCTACCTGTCGTGTAATATACCTCATCACCCCATGTCCAAGTAAATATACTCGAATCACTGCGTAAGTAAATAAATTACGACTTTTTGAATAATTATGATGACAACAAATTAGAATATGAAAAATATTTGTTAAATCACATTAAAATGTATAATATAATTTTCATCTTACTTCCGTAACTATCGAGTCTAAACATCTCAAAAAAATATTTAGATGTTTTTCCTGACACCACACAGTCTACAGAAAATGTATAAAACATACCATTAATTTTTTTAATAATTTTGCAATACAAAACCATATAACTTAAATAGACCATATTTATGTAAAACTAGCTGTGCCCGCGGCTTCGCCCGCGTGTAAATTAGTGTGTCACAAAGTTTTTTCCGCGTAAACCCCGGCCCCTCGAAAATTCTAGGACAAATAGAAGCCTATAAATCGCTCCACAACTATATCTTCCAGAGCAAGTCCCATCAAAATCAGTTTAGCCGTTCCTGAGGATAGCCCGAACCGGACAAACAGAGAAAATTAACTAATATTATGTATGTAGGTGGGAACATTTTGTTAACCTCCTCAAAGTATTGCACTATCTTTTAGTGAAAGCTGTACAAAAATCCGTTCAGTAGGTTTTGAGATAAAGGAGCTCATACATGAGGGGACTTTGTTTTATCTATGTATACTTATTATTAAACAAAGTCCCCTAAAAGCGGTATCTCATGTACATCTGTATGTGCCCCTTTTTCAAGATCTACTGAACGGATTTTTGTACGGTTTTCACTAAAAGATTGTGCAATACTTTGAGAAGGTTATAGGCAATAGTACATTACAATTTTATGACAATGACTGAAATATAACGATTAATGTTAAAAAATCTCTACTGCTAGCAGCTTTCCTGGCGTACGCCGCGGAAACCAGCAGAGGCACACTATAGTAATGTATTGGAGAATTGTAGACCTACAAAAATACTATTTATCATAAAGTCCGCGATGGCATATGTCTATCTCTTATGATTAACTCACAATAACTACTTTTTTATTATAAATTTTAATTAAAATATTACGTTACTTTCAAGGGTGTTTTTTTTGTTCAGTATAAATTCTTATCTAATTAAATGCGTCCGTTAGCTTCGTCATTTAATATAGATCAATGTTGCCCTTTGAATGAAATAAATCAAATGAATACTTTAGAAGATATTGCAGATTTAAAATTATGCGCCACGAAAACAATATCACGTCCGCGAACCACCGCTCTTTCCATGATATACCGGGCCGGCGTCGTAAATAATCATAGATATTAAAGGTTTAGTGAATCTTTAAAACTTTTTTCTTTGCTATATTGATTATTGTAAATATCTATTCTGAAATACATATTTAACAATATTCGAATTATTCTAATTAAAAAAAAAAACTTTTACTTAACAAAATGTTCCCACCTACATACATAATATTAGTTCATTTTCTCTGTTTGTCCTTTGTTCTTACATTTTAATCTCTTTTAACAAATAAATTTAAGTGATGTAAATGGTATAAAATCATGTCTTATTTGAGATTATGTTTCTTAAGTGTTGATAATATTATGTTTTAATTAAAAAAACATAAGTAATTTTACAAAACAAACATGACAAAGTTATCATCTGAATCCTAACCATCAACCATAACGGCAATGATTTGTCAGTTTGTAACATGTGTACACACGTTTATACCTTCCAATGACTCACTACACTCCATGTGGTTGTACAGAAAGGCATGAACAAGAAATTAATGAAAGTGCAGGTTTAGTCTACTTGAATCAAGCATTTAGTAGAGTTTCATTTTATATACATTAGACTACCAGCTGTGTATTTTAAGATATTTGCTTTGCTTGTTAACTAGGGCTGCAATGTTATTTACACTGCACTAAGAATATGTATTCACCATCACCATATTTAGCATCATTTTAATATTAAAAGAGAATTGGCAATCCATGTAAATTATAACACAGTGCTTTTTCTTATCTTGAAATTCCAGTATGTCTGTCTACTAAGATATTTTTTTTTACATATGACTTGGCATTTCTGGAACTAGGATTGGCTAAGACCAAAATTGAAATTAAATACAATAACAAAATATAACTAAAAACAATAAACATCTATGAATACCTACAAAAGTAGAAAAACTGACAGACAGCATCCATTATATTTTTGTTATCATGCAACAAGTGTCAGTCAACATCACTCAACACACATACTAAGTAGTAATAAATACAAGAGCAATACATGTTAGTCTCACCAGTTTCTCTGCCTTGTATGCTGAATATAGTTTCAGTGGAGCAGCGTCTACTTCTAGAAGACTCTGATATAGTTTCGCATGAAGTTCGTTTGTTCCACAATTCTGAAAAGTTAATCAATATCTTATACAAACAATAGATATTGCAATGTTAATGATTGTAACAATCTTTACTTGACCAATATTTTTTATATTCATTTAAAACAGCCTCGATGTTTTGATCTAATGCACCGCTAACCAAATTGGGTCTATAAGCAACATATACTACACCCAAAAAACTATAAATATTGATTTCTGTTATGACTCAGTTTAAAATGCACCTTTTATACTGGAGCTAAGTGAAGTGCAATGTTTATAATAATGCATTTATTATTAGTGGTTTTTCTACTGATGAACTTTTCATTGAACTAGCTAATAAGAAATTTGACAATAATTCAGTATACATTAAAACTTTCAAAACCGAGATAATGTTTAGAGACACTATTAAACATGTATTAAATTTTATTTTCCTTCACATTCAGATTAATGAAAAAGAAAACGTTCATAGTTATGTTCTATATAAAGA
>DWPQ01002217.1:0-10943 GCA_018251795.1 Perichares adela | reverse complement strand
CTTTACGAACCATACAAAAGAAACCAAGAGTGGGTAAATTTTTTTTTTTAACTTTTTTTATACACTGTTAACAATACATTTTAAAAGTTTGTATAAAGATTCATTGACTGGTCCTGGTTTCCGAGGTTACGCAATTTTTACGCGTTACGGCACTCTACTATGTAACAAATACTATTTATTTTTACAGTAGGTAACATTTTGTTTATTCCATTTAACTTCGAATAACAATTAACAAATTTATTTATTTATATTTTATTTATCTTTTTATTTTAATTAATTTTATTTACTTTTAATTAAATATTCTAAGATTTATTTAATATAGTAATTTCCATTTTGATATTTTTAGGTATAGTGTATTATAATGTTAGTACAAGTTTTTGATTAATAATAAATTATCGATGTATAAATATGTACATAAAGCAAAAAAAGCTTTAGTTCCTTTTTTACGAAAATTGCGCGGACGGGGAGTATGAAATTTCGTACACTTATAATTTATATGTAGGAGAAGTGCAGAACGCTAATATTTTTCAATAATATTGCTTTTAAAGTACGTTAAATCTATAAATAAAACATTATAAGTTCTAACATATAAGCACTAAGACACACCCACATGCACTCTCGATATATGTATAGGTACTCTTTTCACGTTCAATAGGCAAATGACCACCGAGGTCATCAAAAAGTTTCATGCGTATTTTCAGTGATTTTATTGTAAAGAAGTTTAAAAACTACTTAATAATACGCAGGTATTGAAAACTTATTTTTGGTGGTTGAATTTCAACCACCACACAATCACTACTCCCATTAAATATTTAATCTATCACTCATTCCTTGCTACAGGTCAAACAAGTTGTTAGCGCCCTATATCTTCCCTTCTATCTCTAGATCATTTGTATTCCATCCCCGTAGATCTTCAGTTTACTTTTAGCAAACAAAGCTGTACTCCTGTCAACAATGTACGCGAACGAAAGGTAGACTTATATTATTTATTCCTCGAATTTTATTCTATTGCCTAAATTCCACACCTTTTTACGTTACGTATTTGAAAGAAATGTACCTACTTTTAGAAAAGTGTACCTTTTATCTGCAAAAAGTTTTTAAATGCGTTTCTTTTTTAGTCAAACATTGGTCTGTTTTTAGTATTGAATTCTGAAATTCGGTGAGTATTTCAGCCTGTAGATACATCTTTAAAGTATACAACTTAGTCGTATCAACGTAATATATTTTAATGCTGACTAATATAAGCAATAGAGAGGTGATTACTTGTTGGTTTAAACGGTGGTCCCCCGAACGTTGGTGTCCAGGGTTCGAACTTTGCACACACTTCGAATTTTCCAAATGTTATGTGCGTAATATAAATGAATTATCATTTCGGCTTCAGCTTCGTTTACGGGTCAACCTTATGAGGGAACCTGATTACGAGAGAGATGTCCGTAATGTTCTCGAAGGTGTCTGAAGTGATAATGATACGGAATATAAGTAATGAAATGAGAAGATTGATATTTTTCTGTATCATTAGTAAGGTTGTGTGGAACATATAACTGATTTAGTTCAAACTCATTGAATTTTCTTACTTACCGAATTTCCTTGTTTCCAGTTGTGAAGCGTCGCTATTCGACGTCTGGAATTCGACAAGCCACATGTTAGTGCTGCAAGTACGAAATCCCAAATCTGTGTCTGCTTTAGGGAGAAGTGTGACAGGTAAATTAATTTAATAACGAATATTAAAATGAACTTTGTTTCTTATGGACATTTTGCTGTTAGCCCTAGTAGCACTTACAGCTACAGAAAGTAATCATTGGAAAATTTGATAATAAGTGGATCTTCCAATTAGTACATAGATGCAATGCATCAGAGATCCCTTGGGTGACACCGATATTCATAGACGTCATTATCTATTTACGTCAAAAAATATAGCGGAATGTGACAACGCACTCAACGTTAGGTTATTTATTACCTTAAGGTACTATAATACTAACTATAAACCTTATGGTACTAGCATAAGGAATATTCGTTAGTGCGTTGCACTATCTCAAACTACAATACATCATCAATAATCACCATCATTTGAAATTTTGGTCTTATTTTATGTAAAAAAAATCTGTATTATAATGTATCTTAAAAATTGTTATTACAGGTCCGGCGGCTGACGCGCGTCTACCTACAATTATATCACTTATACTTCATTACACTCTCAAATTTTTAATTGAGAATTACACTGAATCATCTATAGTATAATTTCTCAATTAAAACGTTAGTTAAGAAAAATAAATGTTATGATTATATATTATAAGTCAATAAATGTGGTATTTGTAGTGAATTACAGAGATTTTGTTTTTTGAACTATTTGCAAAAATTGTAAATTTATTTTTGAGTAATGTGCAATATGTGTTTATTTTCTTTGGTAATACGGTATTATGGTTTTACACACAAAGCCAAGTGTTCCTAATAATGCATTTTTACAGTAAAATTACTTTCAAAATTACTCTGAAAAATATAAAAGATTTGTAAAACAAAACGTATTTTGTAAAATCTGAAAATAGCTTTGAATTTGCTTCAAGGTTTTCAAAAACTAAACACTGTATTGTTCCTCAATCAAAATAATCACTAAGTTGTTAATTACGAAACAAAATTAATGACGGAGAAAAACTGAATCATTCGAATAAATCAAATAAAAGCATAATATGAATTGTTAATTAGTTGGCATATTTTTAAAGAGACTGATTGATTAGAATATTAATACTGATTCACGCTGTAGATAGGACTTTAAGCTAAATTAGTACGTAAATAATTGATCAACATCTCATGCAGCATGTGTAATGTGTAATTAATATTTAAATGAATTCAATTAAGATCGGTATAAGACACCAAATCGTCATTTAAGAAACAGAATGTAAGTACCACAAGTTCGATAATAATTTTATGTTGATTAAATTGATCACATTGGGGCTTACTATCAATAAAAACATTAAATATTGATTTTAATATATTCTAAAATTATCTTTAAACATCAGAAATTGTTAATTCTTCCTTGTGTCAATTAACTTTATATCTTTACTAAATTCATATTATTTTAGTCAGTATCATCCAAAAAAATCAAGTTTTAGTAGAGAGAAAGACGAACTGAAAAGCGATTTGCATATGTCGAATACCTCTATCATGCTAAAATGTGCACAATAGTTTATCATATTAATTACAGGTTAATTATGAAAAATCTCATTTGTCAAATAATAACAAGAAATAAGAACATATTTTACTTACTCAGTGAGTGTACACTAGTTTTGAACGTTGGTATGCAACACGAATGGTCCGGGTTTGAGTTCTACAGGCGCACTAATTTCAAAAACTACATAAGGTAGAAAGTCACGTTATACACCGACCTTCTCCAAGTTGGTTAATGAATAAATAGAATCTTATATTGAAACTAGCTGATCCCGCAAACGTGGTTTTTGCCATATAATATAGCCTATGTTCTTTCTCAGGCTCCTATACTATCTCTATGCCAAATTCCATTAAAATCGGTCCAGTGGTTTCGGAGCCTATTCGGTACAAATAAACAAACAAATCATTCCTCTTTATAATATTAGTATAGATGAAATAAAAAAAATGTAACAAAATTAAATCAAGAATATTAACAATTTCGGTGTTGTTTCAAACATCTCACTGCTTTCGTAAATAGACAAATCCCATGCCAATCGAAAGTATGAAGCCTGTAAGGTATAGAAACGTTTTTTATCCCTCTATAACTCTGGGTAGGCAAGTAGAAACGTACCTCGATACCACCACTAGTAATGAAAGGTGAACCAAATTGTTGTTGAAGCTACGTGAACGTCGCCAAACTGCAATAGCCCAATGTGGTGCCTTAAACCCGAGCCCAGCAGTGGGTTAGCAGTGGTTGTAATGGGTTGTGATGTCGATTATTTACAGCAGTTGTCCAACATATTTTGGTCCTAATATTATGTAAAAAATATATCATTCTTTGAATTGTTGAAACGAGGCTGTGTTTATAATTAATAGTTAAAAGTAATGACCTTTAGGTTATTTAAATAACGAATATTGCAACATGTTACGTAAATGAATATTACAACACAAATTGTGTTACCAATCTAGTAGCTAGAGCGAAATCAACTGAAAACGGTTCATAACCGCACTTAAATTTATCTTAGAGTTTGTTTCGGTTTGCAGTATGGACGACTATGTATTTTTATGCGGTTACGCGTATTAACGTAAGATTTTCGTAGGTCACCAAAATAATGGTAATAACCAGTCAAGATACACTTAGTTTAACCTTAGCCTGAGTCAAAGTAATGTTTATAAATACGAAAACTGTCTTAACCTTGAAACTGTAGTTGTTTTGAGATAAGTCAAAATACGCTCAATAGATCATAGCCTAAGATTATGAGTGCGGGCAAATCATAAGTAAAGTTTTTGATATTAACGAATTGTTAAAACAACCTCCTTCTTCAATGCGGACGTTGTCATATATCAAAGTATTATAATGCAGTGTAAATAATATAAGGACAAAAGCATCCTTATTGAGATATATAAATTTCTTGTCAATTATTAATTTTACCTTTAAGTAACAATTCTAGCTGAGTCCTATCTCTACGTACAATTGTTGCGATAGCTATATGTAATGTTACTTTGTAGTTTATTTTTGAAGCAAACCTTCATACTAATTATGCACAAGCTTAGTACCAAGTAGCTCGCTGACATTAAGCTAGCATAATTAGCTGGAGTACAAATCTCGTTAAATGTCAAGGTTGCTGTGGCGAAGTCGTAACAAATTCCGACTGAGGGTTCAATTTATTGTCATGTGATAAATTCTAACTAATCAAAAGTTATAAGCCTTGTTATTTAAATTAAACGGTACTCAATTATTTATAAATACATTTTATGCACCTGTTCGGAGAAACATTCAAGCCAGGTATCGTTTAGATCACTCTTACAAAGAATAATTTATAATGAAAACCAATCGAAATAGCTTCCTACAGTTCTATGTTACACGAATGTAGAACATTTTCATATAATCATGACTTATTTGTAGTTTTAGTTTCACAGTAACAATGTGTGATCAAATGTTTTCATTTTCTAATTATTCGCACGTCTCTTATCATGGAACATCTTAAAGTATTACGTCTACACAAAACTTGTTGATTGAAAAATAATTAATTATAACTAATGTACACTGTTGTTGCATTAGAGATGAAAAGTACAGTGTTCCCACTAGAATCTAAAGGTGTTTCAAAAAGCGGTATCAGGACATAATGACGAATGTAGCTTCGACTAACGTCACTGAAACGTTGTCTATAGATACAAGCAGTACAGTTTCAGAGCGGCGGCGGCGCGGCGGCGGCGCGGCGGCGGTTCACAACTCAACGTCAAATAGCGGTGGGACTAAATGTATGCATATGCATGACGGACGGCTTTACGGAACTGAACAATTTCCGCGTTTTTGCAACCTTTGTATATTAATATCAATAGCAGCGAAACAACGAATTTTCCGTAAATTTTGAATTGATTTACGAAGCAATTTATAATTTTAACATGTAAGCCAAAGTTTATAATACAAAAAAAGATAAAAACAATGATAGGCAGTCTTTATTTGAGGCATCAATTGATAATAATGGAGAATATATCTAATGTAACTAACTAGGTATGACTTAGTTTCAGTATACAAATATATACAACGGATTTCAGTTGAAAATATCACCTCATTGTAGTGGTGACGGCACTGAGTAAAAACTTCAAACGCTCGATGCGTTTACAATTTGTAAGTAAGTTACATAGTTGAAATTGAAATTTATTTATTCGGAGTAGGTTTTTACGAACATTTTTCGAAAGTCAATTTCCGCCATTGCTCTTGCAAATCCCTACGTACGACGGGCCTAGTAGAAAAAGTACTTAGTACAAGAACTAGTAAGAGCTTCAAATAAATTGCAGTCCTCTAGATGTCTTTATCACCTACTCGATGTTCATCTTCTGAATATGTATACTGTTTAACTCCATTTTCTCCGTGTAGAGACGTTACTGTTAAAAAAAGTAAAAACACAGCATTCGTTCGTGGCATGAAACTTTTCAGATTTCGTCACCGTTATGACGGTCAACTTTTACGTTCGGCACTTTAACGGCTTTGACAAGTCTGTGACGATGCCGTTAGGCAACCGTAACTTTGGCGATCAACTACATCTTTACACGATACTTATATAGCCAAACAATTATTTACGTATTTATTTTAGAAAGAATGACTATTAAACGCATTTCAAGAGGAAGTTGTATTCGTCACATAATTCTAAAATAATTGAACGAATCATAGAACAATTTGTTAAGGAAATCAGTAGACAGTATTACCGTAATACGTTCAAAGAAAATAACATCGCTTACTTACCTATGAAATTTATATCTCCAAACAAAAAGCCCTGTCCTAACTTGTTGTTATAGATGTATGATTGATTATTCGTCGTCAAAGCCCGTTAAGTTTTTGTCGTATGTACCTACCTAGTTACTTGTTTTAAAGGTAATGATTATGATCGTAAACATATATTGCGATGTCAATGATAATAAAAATCTTTTTTCATTCAAAGATTAACTTCACGCATTGTATATATTAATTAAGGAGGGAAAGTGATGGTGCATTGAATTTAAATATTTATATGAATGTGATGTCGTATATTAATTATTTAGATTTAGATAAATCATGTATGTTATTCTTTCCCGTATAATAATATGGAGGTTGGTCCGAATTGTAATTCGATTATAATTAACCGACATGTGAATGGGTAATTATTCAATATGTTGGTACTTTTTGACAATTATGTGTGTAAACTGAATGTTTAGTGAGTATTTCATTACCGTTTAAAATAAAACAGTTAATTCGTAGTAATTTGTATGCCATATGCCCAGCCAACCGCTGAATGGCTTGTGGAATACACATTTCTACAACAATTAAATATGTGTGTACTTTTAAAATCTGGATGTTGTTTACTAATATATGTAGTACTGTGTTAAATGAGAATCATAAACTGGAAGTAGTTTCAATTGTTCAAGTCCAAATTTGTCTCAAAACAAATTTGATTCGTCTTGTCATACATACAAAGCTATCCAGTTCCGTAAACTATTGAATGTTTATTTGTAATTGTTAATCTAAGTTGATGTTATTACAAACAAGTTTATAAATGTCATATGAATATTGGAATATTAATTTGAATGTGATGTTAGAATTTAATGTAATGGATAAATAAATGGGGTAATTATACATTTATGTGTTTCAATTCACTTTCATATCAAAAACATTGTTTCATACTTGGATCGTTGACTATGTGACATAAACGAGATAAATCAGTATATAAATAAATTTAGCTCCTTTGTATGTTAATAGCTGGCAAGCAAGTCAGATATCCTACAAATAAATAATCGTCACTGCTAATACTTAACATAAAAAAGTCATAATTGTTCCACTGGTGAACTAGTCTCCTCTCACACAGACAGGGTTTAGGGCCATACTCCACCATGCTGGCCTAGTGCGGGCAGACTCACTTTTCACTTCACATTAGGTTCGTTCTCTTCACTCTTTGGTAGTATAGTGGTCAGTATCCCTTTCTGTAGCTTACAACTCCTAGAATTCAATAATGCAATATTATTTATATTCTAGGAGTTTCCATTAACATTAAGCAGATACCCGCTTAATAAATGGATTTTCAATATTATATTGGCCACAATATTATTATAATGGCCACACGAGTAAAGCCCTTATTATAATGTTTTACAATCATCTACGTTTTTGAACCTCCTTCCTCCTCATTACACGCCTTCCAGTAATGTTCAAACACAATATAGTATTATTGTCGTCGCTATACAGAGGACATGGTAATAACAACTTTTTTGAACTACTAACTTCAACGAAAAGACGTGAAATTAAGCCTCAAAAAGGCTAATTCGCGTCGGTTTAAAAAACCATATTCAACATGGATTTATTCATTCGACCGACCGGTAGGTAGTAAACAATTGATGAGTTATTATCAGTCGGTAGCAGGCGCCCAGTCTATTCAATGACGCACCTCAACAAAAGGAAAATAATATTCACCTGCTATTATTGCGCGGGTGAATTATGAATTATTCAAAAGGCGAGCGAGCGTCGTGATTTGTACCGTGTTTTGTTTCTTTGCAGGAAAAATGGGCCATTTTCGAATTTGGAATGCCTTCATTGTTCGCTGTGCATATACGAGCGGCTGTAACGAAAATTAAAATTTGTTATACATGAATTTAGCTTCGCAGACCCTGATTATTTTTTCATTGATTTGAGATTACGTTATGCGTAGATGGCATTTAATTTGATACAATCGGTGGAATTTCATCGCAACAATTCACAACGTTTGGAAACTGCCCTCGTCTATGCAAATACGTTGAACGAGATTAAATTGATAGTAAACTTGTAAAATAAGATCCATTAACAAGCTAATTCCGCCCCTGGTGTCATTGCATATCGATGGACGGCCAAGGGTGATGACCTCTCTGAAAACAAATTTGCAGTCCAAAGTCGGTAACAAATGGAATTTTAAGTATCAATTGGAGTCAAACTTTACCGTACTATCGAAATATACATTACGACAACGTCGACAAGACAATTAATTAATTGAATAATAACTACGCATTGGTCAAAACAGTGTTAGATGATGACGCCGTAGTAAGGGGCTCCAAATCCATACCTCTAAGTCAACATAAGAGCCACGATCCGGAACAACTGATAAATAGTAGAAGCAAAATATGACGTACTTAAGAGTATCAAGAATACCAATGTAAATAAATGATTTTGAATTTGAATTTGAATTTGAGGTAACATATAGTGGAAGCGAGTTCATTTTATTTTATACTATGTAAATATTTAATCTGTGGTACACGTCAATTTTACTAGCAGTATCATCTACTTACACTGTAAAGGTAAGACTAGAGAAAACAAACTAGGTATACCTATAGGATACGAGTACGTTTCAGTGAATGGCCGCTTTGTGCAAGTTTCCTTCATTCCTCGTGACTACAATTTGAGAGATCGCCAAGTCTTTGTACTTTGCGTACGTTCTTAGCGTGTGTTATACCGATGCAGCACTATTTAAAATATTGTTCTTGTTACACATACAATTTAAAGTTAATTTTCTATGTAACTATTTCCTGTTTGAATAACAATGCAAATTAGGGACAGATAAGAAACCCTACATCACGCATACATATATCTTTAACGACCCATAATTGTCTCAATGATGGGCTAAGACTTTCACACTGAGTGGTTTTAAGACCGTAGTCTAATCTGGCCAAGTGCGAGTTGGCAGATTTCACACATCTACGAGAACATTAATGGTGTGGAGGTTTCCTCATGTTTGCCTTCACCAAAGTAATTGATAATAAATTTCTAATACGCACATAATTTACAAAATTATTGGCTCGCGCCGGATTCAATCGTAGGACCTCGTGAGACCAACGTTCAAACCATTAGGCTATTACTACTACCTATCACCTTTGTTTAAACCGTTTTTTTGTACGTTAAAACCTTGTTATAGTTCAAAACATGTCCCAAAAGATAATTTAATATATGGCTTGCTCATAACTTACAATCATCCACTATATATTATAATTAGTTGCCTCAAATTCAAATCCTTTAAAGCCAAGTCTGGATTTCATATTTCAAGAATTCAGAGAATAAAAATCACATTACAAATGGTATTACGATTGAGTGCGCTTATGAATGAATCTCATAAATACTATTCGTTTTATATTGCTTGAAGGATCACCGCCAGTTGGAATGGCTTTCGTTGTAAAAATATTAAATTTAGGTATTACTATGTAACTTTTATACATTTTAATTACTTTTTATATTGTCTTCTGTATCACAATGTATGTGCTTTATATATGTAACTAATATTTATTTTGCCAAAAACTAAAGTGATACAAAGTAATCGCTTATTTCATTTTCTCTTTTTCAGTATTACTTTTCCTTTAAAAATTGTCCTGCATTGTGACTTTCGAAAGCCCTTAAAGAGAGTACACTTCTAAGGTCCGTTTGATACAATATTTAGAGAACTGTGATTCGATCATCAATCAGTCCTTAGCAAATACATAGCTGGCTTCCTTATTTATCTCACAAGATTTCAAGAGTCGGTCGTGAAATGTTACGGCGTACTTCGGTTGTAATGTCGCAGAGCCTGTCTGTCACAAGTGGGTCTTCAACTTCATTTTTAACCAGGAATTTCTTGATAGTGTCATTGGGGTTACGGAAATCCATGGGCGGGCGTGACAGCTTAGCATTCATTCATGGACCGTCTGCTACTTTATTGGAATATCATAAATAAATGTCACAAGGCGAGTGTCCAACAATAACTCTGGATAACTTACATTTCTTCATATCATCTAGTCCTTTCAACAAACACCTCCATTGCCTTCTATTGACATGACAATAACGTTTTCGAATATTACCCCTGTATGTAGATCCACATAGGATAGGAGATGTTACTGTATAACTTATGTGTATCGATGAAAAATGTGCTGATGAGATTCTTTCGCCGTTTCTTCTCCATGGTAAGTCACCACTGCGAAACTGTAGTAGATGAAAAACTTACATAAGTATCAGTGACACCTATGTGATTAAATGATTTTGAATTTGAATCTGAATTCTATTCGACTGATAATTAATATACCGTCACTGTAAACATCATTTATACGACCTGTCAGTTCGTTTGCTTCTTTATGAGAATTGAAATTTGTTTTATTACAAGGAGTCGTATAGTAATAATGTACGTTTACAAACGCAGCCCCAGCATCACGGTGACCTAAAAATATCACGCCGCCGCAACACATGATGACATAAAGCACCAACGTGTCTCGAAATTCAAAGCAACCCGAAGAGGATTCATTCTTCTTGCACTCGGTATTTTTGAAATATTATGAAATATGAA
>DWPQ01002216.1:0-10943 GCA_018251795.1 Perichares adela | reverse complement strand
AACCCCATGTCATAGCACTGCGCTAATACCTCGGGCGGAAGCTCATCCCACAGTTTGCACGGACCTACACGGCAGGAAGGATAAGGAACTGGGCTACTCCTACGATTCCATTTCTTTGCAGGTGTAAAAGCTGTCACCAAAATTTTCAAACGTCTCAAGAGCTAATTGAACATCAAAGTAACGGAGGGCGGTCGGAAGGAAAGATCACATGTCCCAGATGTTCTGAACGATACCCTACGTACCACGAACTGGGCTGGCATATAGTCACGCATCGCACTGACAAATCGCAGTGCGATTATTGTGGAAAATTGTACGTAGCAATATATATTATTTATAGCACAGTGTGAAATGTCCTAAAATGTTTATGCGTAACTTTGAACTTTACTGTCTAGAAATTATATTTTGCGACATATCACCTTTATCCACTTATGTCTTCAATTAGTAATTCAATTAGAGTGTCGGTTATTCAATTACTGTTCGCGCGTTTCCTTTGTTTATATTTTGTTATATGTCAATAACCGACAAATGAGGAACAGGCAACCTGATGGTAAGATGGGAGTCGCTGCGGTAATACGTTTAGTGTCATGGACAGATATAGGCTATGGTGAACGATTACCATAAGGTGGTATTTTCGTTTATCGGCTATTGATATAAAATAATAAGTGGACCCGGCAGACTTTGTCCTGCCCGGCATAGCAGCCACAGGGCCAGGACAATGTTTTTGTAAAACATTGTTTTTATGTTTCTCATAAAACAATGAAATTCCTGGAAAAACTACAAAATAATATAATTTTTTTGCCCATTTTCGTCCGAAGAACTGCTAATATCTCGATATGAAATTAAATGACAACCGGTACAGCAGTTTGGCCGTGATCACGTCACAGGCAGACAGACAGACAGAGTTACTTTCACATTTATAATATTAGTATAGAAGTATATTATGCAGGTTGGGCTCTATTATAACTATAATTAACCCTTTATTATTACTGTATATTGGTTCGGATACATACTGTGTACTCTTACATGCGTGTCACATCACTGGTACTATAATGATAGAGCTTATTGAGTAGGTACTCAGCATTCGGAGTTCGATTTCCGGTAGCAGACGAAATATATGACGTTCATAAGTGTATTGAAAAAATACCCAGATGATTCATTTAATTGGATTCGTGAGCGTCATAAGATTATAACACTGATACTAGTCTTTTATTGGATTTGTTTTAAAAGGAACTGTAAGTTACAATTCCACCTGATGGTAATTGGAACTGAAATCCATAGTGGTAATGTGCAATAACTTAGTAACTGCCTATTCAAACCTACCTCGGCTGTTACTTATATTTTAATTGTCTATTGTCACCCCAGGCTATAGTAAATCGAGGGTACATGCGTGGGAGTAATATAATCGTTTCGTTGTATTTTATTGCTGATAGCTTACATCCATATATTGTAAACTAAATTACCTACAATCGATGATAGTTATTTGCAACAAAATACTTCACGACAAACTCATTCTTGCAACCTTTTGTTATCTTTGATACTCTGTCATTTCAGACTATTAATGCTACGATTATAGATCACAAAAGCCGGCATTAACCGCTTTTGATGTACGAACATACATTAGCATGCATATGCTTTGCATAGAGAAAGATTAGCCGGGTCAACGGCCGGGCCATCATGCATTTATAATGAGCGCACTTCTACGCTGCATGCTAATAAGGTGTACTGGACCAATATTAATGCAATCACATAAATTATGTGACGCCAAGAAAACTGGGAATCGCAAACGTCGCAGGAGTTTGTTTACATGACACGACTATACATCACGCCAAGTATTATGTGGTATACATTGCATAGTCATAGACAAATTGGTTTAGTTAGGTGAAATGCGTTACATGAAATATTCTGTTGGCGAACTAAAATACGAATATGCGTGAAACTAATTTATTTTCAGTTTTTCAATTCACTGGACCCGTTAAATAATCCAGCAGTTGAACAAAAATATTTTAATCTAATGCAGGGTTTCCTCTACCTTGATAGAAGCTAAAATATCAATGTCTAAACGATAAATAAGTATTATGCGCTAAATTCGTACCCTGACCAAGTGACGCGCCACGATCTGACGGTTGTACAACATGAGGCTACCGTTGTAAAGCATCGTTTATCAAACAGAAAAAAAATCATGCATTTGACCATGAAACGGACGGGAGAACGACGTGGATATATTTATAGGTCGGACGTTTCGTCGGGTTGTTCACTCCGCACTGTCTGTTTGTAAGCGCCGCGCTCTAACACGTCCGTCCGTCCGTAACGGCCACTATCAAAGACCCCGTCGTGTAAACAAACCAGCCGGGGTGGTGGGTCACGCCTTGATCTGCAGGGGCGATCGTAATTAGTTTATTCTTGACTGGTGATGTTTAACATGTTATTTTAAGTTTATATCCTGCGTTTGAAACTTTTGTCTCTGTCTCTCTCGTCTGTACGTCTGTGTGCGAGCTCAAAATAGACAGTCGTTTTCGATGTCAGCTAGTATTTGCGGCTCGTAGCGTAGTTGGTAGTGAGTGTCCCTGTCGGGCTAGGATTTCGTTCGAATTCGATGTTCTGACTGTTTCGTATTTTTTTTGCTGTTTTAGTCTGCGTGTTTATGCCACCCGCATCGACGTTACATATAAATAAAATATATTCAAATCTACTCAAATTCTTGGTACTAAATACGTCTACTTTTTTTTTATCAACCACACCCGCGCTAGGATTTCCTGTGATACGCTGTGGACTTACACGAATAAAACATCACTAACACCCACGACTGAGTACAAATATTTATCTGTTAAACTCTGCTCAGGCGGCAATCGTAACCGGGGTCTATCGGTAGGCTGGGTCAGTACCAACCAGGATACGCTTTATCTATTACACAAGTTACTCAAATAGTCTAGATTTTCATTGCCCTAATCCGCACTTGTCCAGCGTGATATAAAAAAACTCTATCCATAAAACGACCTGTGTATTGTTACACCAGAGTAAGTGGTTAGGTAGGACGGTTTGTGGTGAGATGATTACGGCTATAGTGGACACATGCTCTGGCCTTTAAACGACTCATTGGTACATTGTTGCAACGGAACAATTGGTTTGTGGTGAGATGATTACGGGTATATTGGACACGCAACTTCGTTACACATAAAACAAGGCCACGCCCGTCAGGTGTGGCGAGATGTACACGATCGAAACGTACACAAAATCCTTCGTCGTCGGTACCTCCCAGCCGATAGACAGACAATTCGTCATGTCTCTTCTCGTCCGTATCGCACACAAAGCGTTCGCATGTAAATTATCAGCGCTAATATAATATTTGCGCGGTTGGTAACCTTCAGAGGTCAGGCAACTTTATCACTGATACGACTGCCCTTGACATTGAGCTCTTTGTTAGGATCCGGCGCGACGCTTGCAGTTGTTTTCGGGAAAGCGATTGGCTTTCGATGTTTTTAACCAACTTCACGATAGGTTCAATTTAAGTTTCAAGTTTATTTATGTGAATGTTGTTTCATAAATTACAAGATTTTATTTTTTAGAAGCTTTGCGTTGTTGTTTTTTTATTTTTAGCGCAAGGGATTCCATTAATCTTTGAGTCCAAACCAATCTTATGTTGCATTGGTGCATTTTGCTGAACAACGGTTAAGGGTTTTGGCGTTAGTTTCCTCCTGGAGTTCTGGGTTCTGTACCACAGAATTATATCACAAAGTTACTCATTCGTGGTTGTCGAGTCGCGTGGCTTTCTTTCTTCTTCTTCTTCTTCTTTCTGAGCGTTTCTTACTTGGCTTACTACCACTAATAGAAGAATTGGTAGAATCGATTGTGAAAGGTTTCGTTTCAAATGCACTGTCGCAATACCCAGATGAGCGTGTGTTCCGCATAACTACCCGGCAACTGGTTGGCGTTGCTTACCATCCATTAGCATCAGGTAGCCCATTTGCTCGTTTGTCGTGAGCATTCCAAGCTCGCCTCTCTGTCCACGTGAAGCTGTAAAGGCCGCTAGGGCCAACAGCGGAATGTCCATCAGAAATGAACGATCGTTTGTCGTATTTCCTTAAACATTTGCTCACATAATTGTCGCAGAATGTCACGGCTCGCGACAACATTGATCTGTCACATAAATATCTGCCTCTGTAGGTGATCGAACCCGGAACCCGTCGTTCGGTAGGCGGGATCACTGCCAACTGGGCTACGAAGTCGGCAAAATAATAGTCGTTTATAAATATCGCTTCCAGGCATTTTTACGTTTCTCTCGGTTTGAATTAGTTCGAATACCACTTGAAATAACAATGGATAATGCATTGGAGAGTATTCCGTTATAACGCACCTGTTTGGCAAAGATTGCTTGTATCCATCCAAAAGGATTTAATGATAATGAAATCACATAGAAATTAATCGATAATTAAATACATTTGATACGTGATACCGCTCGGTTTAGTAATTTTTATATTTCGTGGTGTTCACTAGCTTCTCATGAATAGAATTATTTTTTACGTTCAGTGTGTACCGTATCGTTTGTTCCGTATTGACAAGAAGTAATGAATTAATAAATAATGTATGTACGCAAATGCAACTTTGTTATGTATACACGTGTTATTGTTATCGTTACTATAAATAGTGTTTTTATCTCCTGCTCATACCGGTCACGTGACCAGCTAGCATGGTTCGTCGCAAACACGTTTACTGACAAACATTGTATCAACTGTCTTATTGTTTTCAATTACTGGAACTGGCTTCTCATTCATTTTAAACTTGTTTCGTTATTAGTCACGTTTAAACAGTGGGTTTATGTTTTCTCGGGTGTCATTTAAAATTACGGAACGGAACTTTAATTGTACCTGTGGTTTCACCGGTGTTTTGGACTGGTGACGGTGGAGAGAATACAGTTAACGCAGTCTTAGCGCGGTAATGGTAATCGAACACGACTCAAATATCTTTGGAAGTTTCTGCTTGGGTAATTCAAAGGAATAAATGTCTATTTTACCGTTCTCTTTGAATCACCTGTTATCCTGAATTATGAAGTGAGATTTTCGTTTGAGTTTTTCGTTTTTGTATGAATATTAAAAGTGTATCATCGCTTTATTTAGTTAAGAAAATCGTTCTAAGGTTATTCGGAGATTTTTACAAATATGCACATAGAATTGAAGCCTTTTACCCCCTTTTTGTCTCTCTCTGTCCGCGTAAAGCTGTAAAGGTCGCTAGGGCCAACAGCAAAATGTCCATCAGAAACAAACAACCCCCTTTTTAGTAGGGAACGTGTGCAGTGGTTTTCGAATTTAAAAGTTCGATATTATATGTTTGCGTTGCAATTATGAGCCAAGTTATTATGACTACGCTCTCAGTTCGAATTACATTTGCTGTTATATTTATACAGATCTGACCTTATTAGATACCTAACCTCATTTCTTGTCACAGTCAACATTTAATGTCTTCTCATACGAAGATTACGTTCTTTTTTGCCCGTCTGCCAACTTCCATTGATGCCAATCTTTGAACAAAAAAAACACAAAATTAAATGTCATGTCATATCACATACGTGCTAACATTGCACGTCTATTGCTCGATATATACTAAACATACACAGAATAATGTTTTTTGTTTCATTACTTTTTGATGTTTATTGTGTAAGCATTATTGATTTAGTTAAGTACTCTATGTTGCTTGTATTATCTATGCTAAAATAAGAAGGATAGAGTTAAGGAAGTAAAAAGGAAAACTGACAGTGACAGTGATTTTTGTGAAAAAAGTATTAAAATAAGTGATAAACGTTTCTGTGTTTTTGTTAGTTTAAATCTCAGAAGTGGAACAAAAACTCAAACATTAACTAACTGCCTACTACATTTTTCGCAAGTGCCTCCTGCAACAAAAGTTTAATAATGGATGGACATACGCCTGAACATGGTCGAGGTAGTTATACATCAAAGAAAAGATATCGCCGACATAGAAGTCATACCAAATCTCGGAATAGAAGTGAAGATTCGCTAAAGGAAAATCAAAGGTCTAGCCGTCGAAGTAGAGAGTCGAACGATAGAAAAAAACAGCGAGAGAAAGAAAAGGAACAGGATCGTCACACAAAGCGGAGAAGACATTCCAACTCGAGGGATAGCAGCCCAGTCGGTTCATCTCTAAATCGAAGAGTTCGAGTGAGTCGTTCCAAGTCTACAGATAATAATGTCACGCAAGTTTTGTTAACACAATTATTACAATCTTTGTCAGCTAATTCAGCAGAAAGAAATAAGTTTCCTATGTTAGGTAATGTGATTCCTGAATTCGACCCTATGATTAAGGGGCAAACCATATCTATGTGGCTTGGTAAAGTTGACGAATGTGCCAAGCTATATAAGTGGGGGGAAGATCAAATCATACACTATGCATTACCAAAATTAAGTGGTGTTGCCCGTACCTGGTACCAAACTTTACCATCAATGTCATTTACTTGGCCACAATGGAAAGTGAAACTTACTGAATCATTCCCATCCAGCTGCGATTATGCAGAAATGTTGACGGAAATGTTGGCCAAGAAAGCAAAATATAATGATTCTTTAGAACTATATTATTATGAAAAAATTAATTTATTAAATCGGTGTGATATATCAGGTAGACATGCAGTAGATTGCTTATTGTATGGTATTGAGGATCGTAGCTTAAGACTAGGTGCTAAAGCAGCAAAATGTACTGAACCTGAACAAGTTTTACAATACTTTCAATCAATCAAGCAGCAGCCACGGGATTTAGAAAATAAAAGTAAAATTAATTTTGATAAAAATAAAAATAATACAAATATGATATTTTCCAAACCAAACAGACAAAATGATAGTACTAAATCTCTAGTATGTTATAATTGTAATGAGACGGGACATTATAGTTTTAAATGCACAAAAAAAATTATTAAATGTAATATTTGCAATAAATTAGGCCATTATTCTACAAACTGCCCAAGGTTACCAATAGAAAATAAAAGTGACACAAATAAGGAGAAGTCTATCATGAAACTCGATACTATATTTAATGACAGTAATAATAAATATTTAGTTGATTTAAAATTGAATGGCAAACCATTACATGGATATGTGGATTTAGGAAGCCAGTGTACTTTATTGCAATATAGTGAAGCTAAAAGATTAGATATCATCTGGAAGACTGATAATCTACCTATAATGCGTGGTGTTGGAAATAATATTTTCTTACCAATAGGTAGAGCATCTGTAAATATTGAAATTCAGGGCATAAATGAATTAATTGATACTTATGTTGTAGAGGATAGTGTTATCAAGTATTCAGTGTTAATTGGTCATAGTTTTACAGAAAAGCCTGGTATAATTATAACAAAAACTTCAGATTCATTGACATTTACTAGGGATGTTTCATCATCCAAGATAAAGTTAATTTTAAAAGATGATGTATTAATTCCTCCACATTTTGTATTTTTGATTCAAGTTAGTAGTCACCCTGAAAAATATACAGGCACTATGTATATCACTGGGTCTGTGCGAGGTTTACCTGAAAAAGAATACTATTTAATGCCAGGGGAGTACTGTATGGTAGATGGAATAGGCACATTATTGTTACAGAATTTATCTGATTTTGAATTAAAATTGAAGCAAGGATCAATGATTACTCGGAGTATACGTACAAATGATTGTATGAATATCAGTCTCTTGGATTTTAATGACCCAATCACACCTGCTATTAACCACAGCGATCATTTGACCGACAAAGAAGTTCAATTATTAAAAGACATGTTACTGAGGTATTCCGATTGTTTCTCAAGTAACTTAATGGATCTAGGATATACCACTGTTGACAAAATGCAAATAGAACTAACAGATACTTCACCTGTGGTCTATAGACCATATAGATTAGCTTACCCAGAAAGATTGCTAGTAAAATCAATGGTAAAAGATATGCTTGATGCGGATATAATATGTGAATCAAATTCAGCTTATGCCAGTCCAGTTCTTTTGGTAAAAAAAAAAACTGGAGATAAACGTCTCTGCATTGATTATCGTGCACTTAATAGTAAAACAAAAAAAGAACATTTTCCTTTACCATTGATTGATGACCTGTTGGATCGAATGTCTGGAAATTCTCTATTTATTAGTTTAGATTTAGCTTCAGGTTATTATCAGATCCCCATAGCAGAAAACTCTCAACATAAAACTGCTTTTGTGACTCCAGATGGTCAGTATCAATTTAAACGAATGCCATTTGGTTTAACAAATGCACCATCAGTATTTCAAAGAACAATGAATAAAATTTTAGTAAAAATTGAATATGTTTTAGTCTACATGGATGACATATTAATACCAGCTCGCACGTTTGAGGAGGGTTTGGCAAGATTAGATGAAGTTTTAAAATTATTTCGTAATGCAAACTTGACATTAAAATTACAGAAATGTTATTTCTTTTATAAAGAAGTAGACTTTTTAGGGTTTGAAATTAGTGGTTCCGGTATCCGACCTGGTTCTCGTAAAGTGAACGCGGTCTCCAATTTTCCTATTCCTAAAAACGTGCATGATATTCGACGTTTTATCGGGTTGGCGAGTTATTTTAGGCGATTTGTGAAAAATTTTTCATTAATTGCACGACCATTGACTGATCTTCTTAAAAAACATTTTAAGTGGGAATGGAATAATGAACACATAAAAGCATTTGAAACATTAAAAACTAAACTAATCGAAAGACCCATACTGGCTTTGTATGATGCAAAATTAGATACTGAATTGCACACAGATGCGTCGAAATATGGCATTGCGGGTATTCTCATGCAACGTGCTGATGATGGTATAATGCGGCCAGTAGCATATTATAGTCGTAAAACAACGGTGGACGAACAAAAATTTCATTCATTCGATTTGGAGACATTAGCCGTAATATCATCCTTGAGTCGGTTTCGCGTTTATTTATTAGGCATAAAATTCAAAATCATTACCGATTGTAACGCATTAAGAACAGCAATGACAAAGCGAGATCTAGTACCTAGGATAGGTCGATGGTGGGTACAGTTTCAAGAATATGACTGTGAAATAATATATCGGTGTGGCGGAAAAATGGCTCACGTAGATGCACTTAGTCGAGCACCGGTCGAGCAGCTTTCATCTAAAAACGACACTCATGTGATTGATGTACTTGCAGTAGAAGTTCAGGATTGGATTGCAACAGTCCAAAGTGATGATGAAGAAGTGAAACGCATAAAAGATATTTTGTTAGATAAAGATATAAAGTTTATTGTTGATGTACATAAAAATTATAAATTAAAAGCTAATTGCGTTTATAGAGTAGTTGATGGTAATTTACGTTGGGTTGTTCCAAAACCAGTAAGATGGCAATTGCTAAGAATGAACCATGATGATGTGGGACATTTTGGTTATGATAAAACTTTGAAACGACTCAAAGATTCTTTTTGGTTTCCTAAAATGCGCCGTTTCACAAAAAAATATGTATCTGCATGTATAGAATGTGCATATCACAAAACCCCTGGAGGGTCTAAAGAAGGATTCCTCCACCCCATACTAAAACTAGATATTCCATTCCATACGATTCACGCAGACCATTTGGGTCCATTTGTTCGTTCTCGAAGAGGCAATACTTATTTGCTGGTGGTCGTAGATGCATTCACAAAGTTCGTTAACATGAAACCAGTCAGAGATACAAAGACTATGACAGCTATCCGTATTTTTAAAGAACATTTTAGTTTTTTTGGAGCCCCTGTTAGGTTAATTACTGACAGAGGTTCGTGTTTTACAAGCAATAAATTTAAAACATTTATGGAAAATAATGCAATTAAACATATTTTAAACGCTGTAGCGACTCCACGAGCAAATGGGCAGGTAGAAAGATTCAATCGTACTATTTCAGAAGCTTTAAGTACTAAATGTCACGGCAAAAATGATAATACTTGGGACGAATATGTAGGTGAGGTACAGTTAGGATTAAATACTTCTGTCAATAAAACAACGGGGAAAACTCCATCGGATTTATTATTTGGGTTTAAAATTAAAAGTTCATCAGAGAACATACTAAGTGATGTTATCAATACAACTGCAGAAAGAAGTAGTGGAGAGGAATTGATTAATCTTAGAAAAGAAGCTATGGCTAATATTGAAAAGGAGCAAGCAAAAGCTAAGGAAAGATTTGATAAACATAGAAAAATATCTAAAGTATATAAGGAGGGTGACCTTGTGAGAGTAGAAAGAACCATGTTTGATAAGGATAGAGTAGGGAAATCTAAGAAACTGATGCCAAAATTTCAGGGACCATATAGAATTGTGAAAGTGTTGCCTAATGATAGATTTCTTATACAGGATACACCCCTTACCAAAAAGGGAAACAAAAAATATGAAAATATAGTTTCTATCGATAAAATACATCCTTGGCTAAATTTTAAGGGATATAGTAGCGAAAATGACACTGAAATAGATAGTAACAATGAAGAATATGATAATATAAATAATAGTAATTAGTTCATTAATATTAGAAAATATTTTAACATTTGCCTATTTGATTAGAAATTTATGTTTCCTATAAAGGTATAACTTTTGCAAGTATTAGTGCTGACTGCACAGATAACGCAGATTGCGACAGACTGTAACTCTTAGGAAGTGTTGACAGTGAGCAGGCAGCATTTGTTGCGCAGATGTCTGCAGATCACAATAATTTGTCTAATGAAGGGAATGTGATTGGGATTAAGAATCGAAACAATTAATACTGTTTGATTGTGAGCAAACCGCGGCTATGAATCTACTAAATCTACAACCTACATTAACATTAGGACGAGATAGGTAATGTGAGCAGTCAGTGTTTATGACATAGATGGCCGCAGATCACATTAACATTAGGACAAGATAGGTAATGTGAGCAGTCAGTGTTTATGACATAGATGGCCGCAGATCACATTAACATTAGGACAAGATAGGTAA